>JAXQGP010000151.1:0-38149 GCA_037040125.1 Kazachstania sp. M6911
ATCTATATTAAACACTCCAGAAAATGAACTAGATCAACAAGCTTTCTTAAGTTTCACTCATGATACCAACATCTTAAACTACCTTGCCGGTATAGGTTTATTTGCTGACAGTGCTCCACTAACTTCTGAATCCATTGACTGGACCACTGACTTCCACAGATCTTGGTTAGTTCAACAAGGTTCCAGAATTCAAACCCAAAAGTATAACTGTAAAGCAAGCAATGGTACTTCCACCTCATACGTTAGATTCATCGTCAATGATGTTGTTAAGCCAATGACTGGCTGTAGCAGTGGTCCAGGTTTCTCTTGTTCTTTAGAAGACTACACCAATTATTTAAACAAGAGATTTGAAGATGTTAACTTCGATAAGCAATGTGGTGTCTCTAAGATCTCAAACATTACTGATCTAACCTTCTACTGGGATTACAAGACCCACGACTACAATTCTCCATTATTCGTCTAATCAAGGATTACTATTCTTTACTCCCTATTTTTTTCCAAATATCTTCTAAACTATGAAAACTGTATGTTTCAGTTCGTCAAACTACCAACTCTTATTATGTGGAACTAACATGTCCTAAGATACTATTTTTATAGACATCTATTTACCTTTTCTTTTTTTTGTCTGTATACCATCTATATAAAACGATAAAAGATAAATTTCCAATACCACATTACCAATCCATCTCAATATCTAGATATGAAATGGGATCTTCTTTATAAATATATTGAAACAGAGAACTTATTATTACGTAAAAATCACTTAATCTTATTGAGAAGACGTTGTTCCACAGGATGACACATACGCCGCACAACGAAAAGATTTCTATTATGTAATAATGAATCAAGATCTGCAACCTCGAGGAAAAGATGCCGAAAATAGCAAACTTATATAAGGGGATTATCTTTGAGATACCAATGAAAGGTTCTAAACTGTGAAAGAACAACGATAACAACAAAAATGAAGGTCCTTATTGTATACGCACACCCAGATAAACAATCTCTAAATCATTCTTTATTAGAGGTAACTACCAAGTATCTAAAGGAGAAGAATCATGAAGTTAAAGTTACTGATTTATATGCACAAAATTTCAAAGCCGGTGTCGATAGTGGCGATTTCTTAAACCACGAAGAAGGTAAGAGATTATTTCTAATGAGAGATGGTGGATCAGCTTTTGATGCAGGTAAATTAAGTCCAGATATCATGGAAGAACAAGCTAAATTATCTTGGGCAGATTTAGTTATTTTCCAATTCCCAATGTGGTGGTACTCTATGCCTGCATTAATGAAAGGTTGGATTGATAGAGTATTGACAAAGAATTTCTCATATTCTGGTGAACAAATGTTTGATACCGCTCCATTAGCTGGTAAGAAAACATTTATTATTTCAACTGTCGGTGTCCCTAAAGAAAGTTATTCCAAGGGACAATTAGGTTCTATTAGTGAAGTTTTCTTCCCAATCCAACATGGCATTTTTGCGTTAATTGGATTAAAAGTATTAGAACCAATTATTGGTTACGAGGCTGATTCAAGATATTCTAACTGTTTTGAAATCACATCCAAGGCTATAAAAGAACGTATTAATAATATTGATACCATTGAACCAATGAAGACCCAAAGTACTTACAATTAAATAACTTTATAACAATATATAGACATAATAAAAAGTAAAGAATACCCTCGATAATATTAGATATTGACTTTGTAAAGATATATTACATAAAGATTTTAGAATAATGGACATTTTGAGAATGATAAGAAGTAGAAGTTTACATACGCTGTTATAGTTAAAAAATAATATGTAACTATATACCTATTTATGTGTATAGGTTTTATAATCATACATGATCATTTATACTATTCATTTATTCAAAGAATACTTCTCACCAACTTTTATCAACAACAGTCTACACGGTAACCTCATCTATTTGGGTGGTTAGATTTGATACCGTACATAATGATATTACAACGGAACCATTATGAGGGAGTAAGTACTGGTAGTATGCCAAAGACTATTACAACTACGATTGAATATAAGTCTAAGGTGTTTGTTTTCAACCAAATTATAAAATTTTGTAAATGATTTAAATGATGGAATAGTTACTTTATGAAAAGTGATATTTGTTTACGATCCACATTTAGTAAAACACAGATAGTGATACCTGCTTTCAAACTACCACTCAGCCCAAAGTATGCGTGTTGTAGTTAAAACAAAATTGGGGAGTTAATATTATAACGAATACAGTCACAGTAACAATTGTTGCTATTAAATCTGCAACCACTTCTATTGTATGGACAAATCACAATTACATATTACCTAGATTATATAAATATCAATGAATAGCTAGGTTATGTTTCACTAGTGCATCTAGTACCAATTCTTCACGTGCAACTGCAGGGATCGGTAAAACTCAGAATGTTGAGGAGTAACATAAAATTTCTAATATTTAAAAACTTACTTTAAAACTATCTTTATTATTTACCGAATCAAGTTATACTTGACGTCCTTTTTTTCGAAAAGTCAATTCACCTATATATATGCGTATTCTACCATTTAATAAATAGATTTTTCTCTACTTATTTGTGACGCTATGAGCATCTTCTAAATTAGCGTCGCTGAAAATCTAAAAACGCTTCATCGAAAATTTTTCAAGCGATGACCTGCTTATATGAAAAGAGTCAATACCAAAACATATTGCAATAGTTTTTACATTTAAGGATACTTGAACTGGGATCGAAAACTAAAAATGAGTCACAACGAGTCCGATATTGATGATTTTTCATCAGATGATGAATCTAATAACAATCCTTTATTAATTACATCCAAGAAGAAGGTACAACCTACTGGTGACGTATTTGATGAAGTTGAAGAAAGTGACAATGAGAGTGAAATCGAGGATAAAGAAATAGCAGTGAAACAAGATGCTAAAGGCAAAGAGAATGAGAATAAAGACGATGAAAAAACCAAGGAAGATGAGGAACCTGTTGAGGACAGTGCCACTAGATTAAAGAAAAGATTAGCATTGGTACAACATATGCGTAAAAATTCGAAACACAAGACTGGTGTGATATATCTTTCTAGTATTCCTCCTTATATGAAACCTGCAAAGATGAGACAAATATTATCACGTTTTGGTGAAGTCGACAGATTATTCTTAAAGAGAGAAAGTGACGATAAGCACAAGAGAAGATTAAAGAGTGGTGGTAATAAGAAAACCATGTATGAAGAAGGTTGGGGTGAATTTGTTAGAAAGAGAGATGCAAAATTATGTGCAGATACATTAAATGGTAATATCATTGGTGGTAAGAAGGGTACTTTCTACCACGATGATATATTGAATGTTAAATACTTACCAGGGTTCAAATGGGCTGACTTAACTGAACAAATTGCTAGAGAAAATGATATCAGACAAGCTAAATTAGAGATCGAAATATCACAAGCCAATAAATTGAATGCTGATTTCATTAAGAACGTTGAACAAAGTAAAATGATCACAAACATGCAAAATAGCAGAAAGAGAAATAATAAAGAAGCTGATGAAACTACAGAAACTAACCGTAGAAACTTCAAACAACATAAAGTGGCTACAAATAGAGCAGACGCTCCAGAGGCTATCAAGAACAATAGCAACAAGAAATCTACAAATTTGAAGAGTGTTCTTACCAATTTATTGTGAGCTAGTATCTCACACATCGGAATAGCATATATACAATACATATAAGTACTAATATCATTTACAATTCATTATAAATAGCATCCTATCGTTGTTATAATCTGTTAATCAACTATTGACAGATTATACCAAACCTTCGAAAAGTCACGTGCAAAATCGAACGTTTTTGATAGTAAGACTGTGTTTCTACGGTACTTTCACTGCAAATATCCGGACAGAGAAAAATTTTCTCTTTTGAAAAATTTCTAGTCGATGAGCATCGGAAGTTGTTAGACTCTGTGTAATAACATCGATGTAACTGGTACAGGTTTGATTACTTTAAGTGCATATATAGTTTATATTTTTACATGATTCGTTAACAAGTTTAAGGTATAGACATTCAACTAGAACAGTCAAAACATTAGAAATGGGTAACTTTAAGAAAGAAAAATCCAGAAGAACCCGTGAGGGAAAGACCAAAGATGGTAATCTAAGAGTTAAAGGTGAGAATTTCTACCGTGATGGTAAGAGAGTTCAGTTCTTAAACATGTACACCAAGGGTGGTGCTGTTAAGAATAAGAATGGTGATTTAATTAGAGCTGCCCCATTACAAGATGCCACTATTCCAACTGCCAGAGTTCAACCTGATCGTCGTTGGTTCGGTAATACTCGTGTTATCTCTCAAGATGCTTTAGAACATTTCAGAGGTGCAATGGGTGAAACTCAAAAGGATACTTACCAAGTTTTATTAAGAAGAAATAAATTACCAATGTCCTTGTTGGAAGAAAAAGATACTACTGAATCTCCAAGAGCTAACATTTTAGAAACTGAATCTTATTTACATACATTTGGTCCAAAGTCTCAAAGAAAGAAGCCACGTTTAGCTGCTTCCTCTTTAGAAGATCTAGTCTCCGATGCTTCTAACGACAGCAAAGCCTTTGAAGAAAAACAAGAATTAAACGCTACATTAGGTTTAATGGGTGGTGATACCGATGAAGATGGTTGGACTCAAACAGCTAAAGAACATATTTTCAGTAAAGGTCAATCCAAACGTATTTGGAACGAACTTTACAAAGTTATCGATTCCTCCGATGTTGTTATCCATGTCTTAGACGCTAGAGATCCAATGGGTACTCGTTGTAAATCTGTTGAAGAATATATGAAGAAAGAAACTCCACATAAACATTTAATCTATGTCTTAAACAAGTGTGATTTAGTTCCAACTTGGGTTGCCGCTGCTTGGGTTAAACATTTATCTAAGGAACGTCCAACTTTAGCATTCCATGCATCCATCACTAACTCTTTCGGTAAGGGTTCTTTGATTCAACTATTACGTCAATTCTCTCAATTACATAGTGATAGAAAACAAATATCGGTTGGTTTCATCGGTTATCCAAACACCGGTAAATCTTCCATCATTAATACTTTGAGAAAGAAGAAAGTTTGTCAAGTTGCTCCTATTCCAGGTGAAACTAAGGTTTGGCAATATATTACTTTAATGAAGAGAATCTTCTTAATCGATTGTCCAGGTATTGTGCCACCATCTGGTAAGGATACCGAAGAAGATATTTTATTTAGAGGTGTCGTTAGAGTTGAACATGTTTCTAACCCAGAACAATATATTCCAGGTGTATTGAAACGTTGTCAAACTAAACATTTAGAAAGAACTTATGAAATTTCTGGTTGGAACAATGCTACCGAATTCATTAAGATTCTAGCTAATAAACAAGGTAGATTATTGAAGGGTGGTGAACCTGATGAATCTGGTGTCTCTAAACAAATCTTAAATGATTTCAACAGAGGTAAGATACCGTGGTTTGTTAGTCCACCTGAAAAGGCTGAAAATAAAACTGAGGAATCTGCTACTGGTGATAAAAAGAGAAAGGCTGAAGATGTCGAAGAAACTGAAATTGAAAAGGAATCTGAATCTAAGAAGGTAAAAAGTGCTTAATTAACTACAAATTTGAAAAAAAGCATAATACCACTATAAAAAATATTCAGCATTAATTTATCAGAACTTGATTTCTCAGTTAACTGTATCTTCTAAGATAATCAAGGGATCTATTCTTTTCTGACCTTTCGCAAAGCAGAATCCCGCATAACAACAAAATTTATATACAATCATAAATACATACGAAACTTTACTGTACATTAAATATATCAAATCAAAAGATACGAATTTTACTTAATTAGAGTTTCTGATAATACATAGCTATTGAAGTTGTGTGTTCAGTCAGTGAATCTGCTGTCGTACATAGCGACACAATTTTTGATATTTCTCGCGAGAGAAATTTCTTGTTCGCGGGAAGGATACCTTGGTGTCCTTCAGCCAAGGAAACGGCATAACGATTTCATGAAAAGATTAGACAGAATTACAAAGGTTATTTTACACATCTCTTGATCGAGCTATAAAAACAATTGGATATTATACTATTGGAAAACTACCAAACAAATATTAAGTTTAATATTTAAACAAATTTGGCAGTACAAGACAGAAAACTATAGTAAGAGGAATATTCCAAGCGAACGAAGAAAGGTATAGGGATATATATTACAACAATGCAAAATATACAGCCTCAAGGTATGCCAATGCGTGACCGTCAATTCTTTAATCAAAACAGTGATAAACAAAATAATAATGCGAATGGGAATATAGCAATGGGCTTGCCTAATAATACATTTGGTTCGCAATTAAATGCTAACGGATTAATGAATCAACCTCAACAACAACAACAGCAACCTCAACCAGGTCATTTACCTGTATTACAAGGTTTCAATCAACATCAAGATCAAGGTAATGCATATCTAATGAATCAAAAGGGCGGCCCAATGATCCCACCTCAACAACAACAACAACCTCAACCACAATCACAACAGCAACAGCCACAGCAACAGCCACAGCAACAGCCACAACAACCTCAACCATTTAGTAATAACGGCAATTTAGGCGCTCCTGGACCAATACCTAATAATCTACCACCCGGTTTAAATGTTATGCAACAACCAGGTGTCAATGTTAACGTAAACAGACCAGTAAATATGCAAATGGGCCCAAATATGAACGGTGTCGGCGCTACAAACAATACAGGAGGCTCAGGAATAATGCCTCCAATGATTCTACCACCATTAATCCATTTATTTGTACGTGAAGTATGGAAGAGCAATTTACACAGTGAATTTGTCGCAATTAGAAGGTTAGCTACACAATATAATCATGTTTCTGTGAGTACTGAATTTATAGGTACATTAGCAAGACCAATTGGTAATTTCTCATCAAAGGAAGACTACCATTATCAAACAATGAGATCGAACGTTGATATTTTAAATCCTGTACAACTTGGTATTTCCTTAAGTGACGCTAATGGTAATAAACCGGATAATGAACCATCTACATGGCAGTTTAATTTCGAATTTGACACTAATAAAGAAATGATCTCTGCTGAATCTCTAGAGTTATTGAGAAACTCAGGAATAAATTTTGAAAATCATAGGACATTAGGTATTGACAAATTCGAATTCGCACAACTGATGACAGATTCAGGTTTGATTATGGATACCAACACTACCTGGATTACATTCCATGCAGCATATGATTTAGGTTTCCTAGTACATATTTTAATGAACGATATGATGCCATCTACAAGAGCTGATTTTGAATGGTGGGTTCACAAGTTTATGCCAAATTTATTTGATTTAAATCTAATATATAAAATGATCCGCGATTTTAAAAATCCACAACAAGCGCAAGCACCACCTAAATATTCATTAACTACAGTAGGTGATGAAATTGGTATCCCTCGTTTCCCAATCTTTACTACAACTGGTGGTCAAGCATTACTAATGTTATTGTCATTCTGTTATTTGAGTAAAATGTCAATGCACAAACTACCAGATGGTACCGATTTTAGTCAATACAAAAACATAATTTATGGTATCAACGAAGATCAGTCACAAGCGCAAGGGCGAGTACAAACACAAACACAAATCCCAATCTCAATGCAAGCTCAAGTACAGAAATAAGTCGCTCGTCAAATTTCACAATGAGAAAGTCTTCTTTTTTTTCTTTGGCGGAGCTTCATCGAAACAACTCCATAGTCGTATATAAATATCGGGACCCCAATACACATATGATAACCATTATCTACTAATTCTGTAATAATTGAGCATCTATAATTAGTATAATCATTACTTCTTATCTATATAAAATATCTCCATAAATTGGCCATTAATACGAGTCATCGTCGCCATCACGTGCGAGGTTGCCTTCGCGGGCGTAAAAACAGAAAAATTTTCTGGAAAAAAATTGCCACCTGAGAGGAAATGTCGACGAAGTGAAAGAGCTTTGAACAGGGAGCGAGTAAAGCAAATCAAGTAAAGTTAGAGAGAGACCTATGGCAGTAATAAGTAGATCTTGTTTGATATATTGTGGTAATATCGGGTTCTTGATTTGTTTTTGATTACTTCATCACTGAAAACAACTAACACGTTTGTCAATCACCAACTTTGGTGTACCATTATAATAATTTTTTCCTTTCATTTCAATTGCTTTTAATTTACAGCAGCAACATAAAACGATAATCTCATACTTTGATTAGTAAATTGAGATATAACTACATACTCCTAAGAGGAAAATAAAAAACATCATAACAAGATAACTTTTTGTACATTGAAACAAAATAGTAAACTTATTAAAAAATTACGGAGATTTTTGTAAATATTAACAAAGCATTTCCATTAGCATTCATTATCATCATTAAAATATTTCATAAATTGCATATTTATAGAAATTATCAAACAAATCTAACGGTTTAAAACCAGAATAACCAAATTATCCATATTAACAGAGGATAAACTTATCTTTCTAAAAAAATAAAATTTGGCGAGTGCATATCATACTTATATATCCCACTTTCATTTCACTGTACTTTAATTTTCTATCTATTGTAAAACTTCTATACTGAGTTATAAGAATCATTTACAATTGTTATTAACCATACCAAACAACAACATCGATATAAATATTTCATTGCTTGAAATAATTATTTAATACCATTCAAGCAAACAAAAAATCATTTATTTCCTAAATCTTATTTTGCATACTTGCATTTCATTAAAACATTAAAAGAATCAAATACCAAAAAAATAAATTACCGACACACAAAATGGGTTCAAGCATTCAAGATATCGCTTATACGTTTTTACAAACTTACTATGAGAGAATGAAAACTGATCCAAGCAAACTTTCAAGTTTATATAGTCATACTGCAGAATTAACTCATATCAATTATCAACAATTAGATTCAAACAAATCCAAAGATGATATATTATCAACTGTTAAACTAGCAGGTAAGGATAATATACATCGTTTCTTTGTAAGAAATGAAAAGAAAGTATCTGATTTGAAATTAAAATTAGATTCTTGTGATTTCCAAACTACTGGTATTGGTCATAAGGGTATAATAATAATGATCACTGGTGATTTATTTTGGTCAAATTCTCCAGTATTTAAATTCTGTCAAATGTTTACTTTAGTTCCAATCGGTAAGAATAGTGAAGTTTATGATATAACAAATGACATCATAAGGTTTATACCAAATGAATCAAACGAAGTTGAGACTCCATCTGAATCTGTCACTGAAGAAGTTAAAGAACCAGTCAAGAAACCAGTAAAAAAAGAAACAACCAAAGAGGAACAACCTATAGAAAAAGAACATACAAAGAAGGAACTAACCAAGAAAGAAGAGTCACCTGTTGTAACAGATCAGAAGATTGAAATCGTTACAGCACCTGTTGAAGAATCACCAAAGGAAACCAAGAAATCTTCTAAGCATAAAAAGGAACCATCCACTAATAAAGAAAGTAAGAGGAGTACAGAACCAGCCAAACCAGATACCCCAGCCATAAAAGAACCACATAGCACATCTACCAAGAAGGCACAAGTATCTGAAACTGCTACAGTAGAGAAAACTACTACCAAGAAAGAAGAATCCGATGACAAGAAAAAGAAGAAATCTGAAGAAAAGAAAGAAACTGAAACTAAACCTAAGGAGAAGAAGGAAACCAAGACCGAAACTCCTGAAAAACCAAAGAGTAAACATACTGAAAAACATACTAAAGCTGCAACACCCGAACCTGTTATTGTCAATGAAGCTGTAGTAGAAACCACAAAGAAAGTTGAAGCTATTCCTGAAGTTGTAAAGGAATCACAAGAAGAAACTAAACCGGAAGAAACAAAGGAAACAGAAACGAAAAACAAAACTGAAGCAACTGCCGCTGTACCAAATGCCGAAACATCTGCGGAACCTGTTTTCACACCAGCTCCAATACCTGCAGCTCCAAAGAAAATGTCATGGGCCTCTAAGCTCTCTCAACATGAAGGTATTCCAAAGGAAAGTAGGAAAATTATAGTACATCGTGAAGAACCAACTCCAACTCATAACGAATCCAACAATAAAAATAAGAAAAACAACAATAATAACAATAATCGCAATAACAAAGATAATAATAACAATAACAAACAAAATAATAATAGCAAGAGAAGAATCAATAATAATGTCAATAGAGATGGTTATTATCCAGTGTATATTAATGGTATACAAAATGTTAAACCCGAATCTGTTAAAAATAAAGTTATTCAAGAATTTGGACCAGTTATGAAAATGAGTACAAGAGATAATTTCATAGTAGTAGATTTCCAATTAGAATCTAGTCAGAAGGAGGCAATTGATGCTAAAAAATTAACAGTAGATGGTGTTGAAGTATCATTAGAAAGGAAAACTTATAAAAAGGGACAATCTAATAATAGTTCATCCAATTCATCTAATTCTGCATCTACATCATTAAATTCAGATTATCGTAATGATTCTAGAAGTCCAAAAAGATTTAATTCAAATAAGAAACCTGTTTAAATGAATAAAACACATAATGTATTATAGAAAATAAAAAACGATCACAAAACAAACTGTATGAATTGTCTTCCATTTTTGCAAGATATCTCTTTAATGACCAAAAAATATACGTATATAAATACATAAATAAATAAAAAAACGACAAAAAAAATTAAGAAAATTATAATTATAAAAGAAAAAGGATTTCACATGCCTTCAAAATGGATTGAAAACGGTAAAACAATTAAAAAATGGGATTTTTTAATATAATTTCAATCCACTCTGTTCCTATACAAATACCTTCCACTCGAGAGTTTCCAATATTTATATAGTAACATGTATTTCATTATAAGGGATTCGTTTACCACAACTACCTTGATGGCGTCATAGAGATGGAGATAAAGTCCCTTGGTTTTTCTAAGTAAAAAACGAAAATGAAATTAAGAAAAATATAGCAAAATATGTAAGAATTACAAGAAGGACATAAATTTTTGTTGCTTCTCATTGCTTTATATACAAGTGAAAATTTATTCCGCAAAATTTTTCAAAAATTTGCTTCGTCTTCGCCACGTACTGTAAAGAAAAAAGAAGCAAGCTGTGTGTAATCAGGGTTTACTAGTAGTTTTGTTGTTAGGGTTTAGAATAGAATTACAGCAAGATTTGTATCTTATGAAGAATGAAAATATGATAGTTAGAATATAAGGACTTTCGAGTCTGTTTAACTTGAAATTGCAGCATCAGTAGACGGTGTACAATTTAACACTCTTTTAAGAAACTTGATATTTGCTCTTTCTGCCTTCTTCTTAAATGACCACTCCATTATCAGAAGAATATTTGACATATTCGTGGTATGGCAACTGATGCTTCATTGAGAGGTATTATGACTATTTCTTGATCAACTAAGTCATCTTGCCAGTTAATTTATTCAATCAATGAATTATATCTCACACAATAGTAAAGAAAAAAAAGAGCAGTTTATACGGCGTCCAGGTCTAATTCCGGTGGAAATAACCTCCAAATTATACAGGAACCACAAATTCCATCGGAAATAATTTGTTGTAAATTGAAAACAACGGGAATTGTCTCCCAATAACATTTCTGAAGCAGCGGGAAGAAATTCCGGAAATTATATCTGCAGAGAAATTAAAGGGAACTATGACCAATTGTACTTTAAAGCAGAAGAAGCTTCATATCATCATACCTGTAACACCAATTCCATTGGGATAAAATAAGGTACTACTCTACTTTAATGTACGTAGACATTTAAGAACATGCAATGTTTTCAATATATTTGTACCGATTTTAATGTGTCTCATTGACTGACTGATTTATGAAGAAACTGAGAAATTTCCACCTTCCATCTTGTCATCGATTTGATTATTATGTAACAGACAAGTTTAAACTTGCTCTCTAAACTGGTCTAAGATAGATATTGAATTAAATGAGAAATTTAAAATTCTTTCAAAATTTCATATATAAGCATTGAATGTTATCAATCATTTCAGAATCTATTTCTCAATCGATATTATTTCTTTCTAACATTTCCCCTTTACTACATATAACCAAGTAACTTTTATTGTACTGATACTATCATATATCATATTATAAAAGAATACCAAACTAAAAAAAACAAAAATATTGAAATATGACTAAAAGAGTTCTATTGTTAGGTTCCGGTTTCGTTGCCCAACCAGTTATTGACACATTATCTGCTACCGAAGGTATTGAAGTTACCGTTGCTTGTAGAACCCAAGCTAATGCTGAAAAATTAGCTAAACCCTCTGGTTCTGCTGCTATTTCCTTAGATGTCACCAAGGATGAAGAATTAGATGCAGCTTTAGCTAACCACGATTTAGTTATTTCTTTAATTCCATACATTTACCATCCAAATGTTGTTAGAAGTGCTATCAGATTAAAGAAGGATGTTGTTACATCTTCTTACATCTCCCCAGCTTTAAGAGAATTAGAACCAGAAATTAAGAAGGCTGGTATTACAGTCATGAATGAAATTGGTTTAGATCCAGGTATCGATCATTTATACGCTGTTAAGATGATTGATGAAGTTCACAAAGCTGGTGGTAAGATTAAATCTTTCTTGTCTTACTGTGGTGGTCTACCAGCTCCAGAAGATTCTGACAATCCATTAGGTTACAAATTTTCTTGGTCCTCAAGAGGTGTTCTTTTAGCTCTAAGAAACTCCGCTAAATACTGGAAGGATGGTGAAATTGTTAACATTGCTTCTGAAGATTTAATGGCTTCTGCTAAACCATATTTCATTTACCCAGGTTTCGCTTTTGTCTGTTATCCAAACAGAGATTCTACTCTATTCAAAGAATTATACCATATTCCAGAAGCTGAAACTGTCATTAGAGGTACTCTAAGATACCAAGGTTTCCCAGAATTCGTTAAGAGTTTGGTTGACATTGGTTTCCTAAAGGATGACGCCAATGAAATCTTCTCCAAGCCAATTGCCTGGAAGGATGCTTTACATCAATATCTAGGTGCTGCTTCCAACTCTAAGGCCGATTTAATCGCTAAGATTGACTCTATGACCAAATGGAAGGATGCTGAAGACAGAGAAAGAATCCTAGCTGGTTACCAATGGTTAGGTTTCTTCTCTGATGCTAATACTACCCCAAGAGGTAACCCATTAGATACTCTATGCGCTCGTCTAGAAGAATTAATGCAATACGAAGAAGGTGAACGTGATTTAGTCGTCTTACAACATAAATTCGGTATTGAAAATGCTGATGGTACCACTGAAACTAGAACTTCTACTTTAGTCGATTTCGGTAAAGTCGGTGGTTACAGTTCTATGGCTGCTACTGTCGGTTACCCAGTCTCCGTTGCTACTAGATTAGTATTGAACGGTACCATTAGTGGACCAGGTCTAGTTGCTCCATATTCTCCAGAAATTAACGATCCAATCATGAAGGAACTAAAAGAAAAATACGGTATCTATTTAGTTGAAAAGACTGTTGGTTAGATTGATTAAAATAAATACTCTAACATGATATAAAACTTTCACACAAAATCAAACCATTATTATACAAATTCTCTCTCATGATATAACGCATATACAATTACATGATATATAAGTAAATATATATAAATATTTTTTTTAATTCTTTTTTTATTGCTTAATCGATTGCTATTGGTTACATGAGCATGAAAGGACTATATACTGAAAGTACACCTTTTAAACCATGTACAAAATACATGCGACTGTTTATAAGTTCGATATTCTTGTTCAATCTCTTTTATATTTTCTCGTTTGGGATAGAAGTTCGTTTAATTCCGATCATATTTTAAATATCATGTAACAACACCCACACACCTCATGAATTGGAAATTTTCCAAATTTAGACAGCAGTTTTCCTTTTCAAAGGAATATACATGAACGTTAACTAGATTAAGGTATTTCACATACTTATATGATTCTCGACGATTAGATTATACGGACTAGACACAATAAACAGGCTGAATACTAAGAAGTATAATTTTGTCCCAATTGCTAGATTACTGCCAAAATAACCCTGAGTGCAATAACACCCCACAATCAGATAGAACATTGCCTTAATTACAAATATGTCATATTCTAATACAGATGACTCCGGAAATTTTTGGAATAAATTCAAGACTTCTACAAAGTCTATATCTTCTTCCTTTTCTCAACTATCCGTGAAAGCAGAAACCGACGGTGATACTCCTACTTCGACCATTGTACATAAAGCATTAGTGAAATATTATAAGAACCAAGAACCATTCACTGGATTCCCATCATGGTTAGGACACAAAGAGGATCTTCCTGATGAACAAAAGATTCTAAGAAGACAAACAGAACATATGGAGAAGCAACAAAGAGAACATGAGAAACAGGTAAGGAAAGAACAAAATCCATCAGGGCTCGGATCCTTGAGAAGAGCAGCTGCATCTGTTGTCGAATCATCTAATCAATCAGAAGAACCTCAAAGAAAGTCTGTTGGCTACGAAAGAAGAGCTAGACCAAGTGATGCCTTCCAAGGTATATACAAAGGTGAAACTCCTGAAGATTATGCCAAAAATGGAAATACTTCCGGTGCTTCTCCAGCTAATGAAAATAGAGCACCTTCTAGATCATCATCTGGGCGTCTGAATCGTTTAGGCAGACCAAGTTGGTCTCAAATGTCCAATAGCAATAATGAAAACCATGATAATGCTAGACCTGAACTTAAATCACAATCATCCCAGTTAATGGCTGAAAGACTGCGTAGAAAGACTAGATCATGAAACAATTTTCTTTTGATTACAGAAATATTGCTTGTTTGGGAATGACATATATCTCAGAAATATATTTCGAATACTTGACTAAGCGAATTAAGCATATTGCGATTCGAAGAGCTCGCAAATCAAATAATCTTACAGATATGTACCTATGCATGTCTTGCGTATCTCTGAATGCTGGTCTCTAATGATATAATAATCACATAAAATGCGATGAGTACAAATATGTGGATTTTGTTGCATGTAAGCAACAGAAGAAGAGCTATCATTTCTGTGACTGGATATAGTTGCCAGCTCTCTCAATACCGTCATTTATATGGTTCAACGTAATGTATTTATTTAAATAAATAATATATCGTATATGCATGAATTTACAAATATTAATGAAAATCACAAAATCTCTCTGACTGGAAATCTCATATCTTTTGAGTTATCTATCGTAATGATAGGTGGACGAACAGTATCGATTCTTGAAAAATCTGACATCGGTAGATCTGTTGACACTTCATCTGGAACATTCGTCAAATATTGATGATCTTCTAATCTCTTTGTTTGGAAAATGACATTTAATAAGAATATTAACGAGAATGCCACGCAGATACCAGCAACAATCAAATACACTATTCCTAACCAAATATTCTTGGCTCCCACAATACTATTTGTTGTCAATACAAATGTTTTTGTTCCATTGAATGTATCAACTGGATAATTCAATACAATATCAATTGAATAATTACCCATAGGTAGAGGACTAGATTCATTTTGTAAAATCTTTTTATAAAATGTTGGTAATGCAGCGTTTCTCATCCACACTTGAAATTCCTGCCATGTATGCAAATCAGGAATATTTGTCTCGTTATAACCATGAGGAAACTTTTTATACCAATTAGGTGGCGGTACTATCTGGGATGCATTATATTCAGTTTTTTGATATCTATGTCTATCAGTCGATGCAGCTGTCCCATTATTCGTAAGTATAAAATCCTCTGTTGGGTCAATACCTCTAAGTCTAGATTCATATGTATCATTGAATAGAGAATTAGCGACCAAACCACATGGATATATGGCTTTCCCAGTTTCATTATCTTTTTTCAAAGGATCACAATGTTTATCCAAACTGTTCGCACTCAATGCTGATCCCTTTAGCTGGTCCAAATCATATGACTCTATATAGATACGATGATTCTGATAAAAATTTGTCATTTTATAATATATGTAAATTGGTGAATTCACTTTATTCGGTATTTCGAAATTTAATCGACATGTATAACTTTCATCAATGGAATTCGTATCTTTAAGTAACATCCACCTAGGATCATAACTCATCTGTTTCTTAAAATGCTTACTTAAATATTGTTTCGGTATTGTTGTATATGTATTTGCTGTGGCATATTTCTCGCATTCATCATACCGTATTGTTATGTCTTGTACATTTATTGCACTCATTAGTAAACCAATACCTATTGGAACAAAAAGCGTTATTAATACTATAAGCGTAGGAAGAGTATTTTGTGGAGATAAAGTAGGTTGCCATGCTCGTAGTCTTTGCTGACGGAAAGATGTATTCAGCGGTCTTCTTGAGGTGGTACCTCTTCCTGTTAGTTTCTTCCAAAACTGAGGTGCCATTTCCAAGTTATATTATTACCGTTGTACTATTGGAAGATGAGGATAATAGACCTTATCACTGTATGTCTTAGTTTAAAATTGTATCTGATGTTATATATGACCTGATAACTAACTCTACTGAACGGTGATATCAACTGTTCTTTTGTCTTTATCCAAGTGAATCATTTTCTCGATTTTGTTCAATGTTGTTCCCTTAGTGAGCGGCGGACCGTCTGTTGTTTGACCTTTGTTCGCTTAGCCATTTTTTTGTTTATTTTTAACGTATCTGATGAGGCTTGCCTTCGGAATTACTTAATAATGGCACAGGTCATCATACCTAAATCAAACAGGAATCAATAATTTTTGACATTAGGTAAAAGGGTTCATTAATGGTAAATACATATTAGTATGTGTGTATATATATTGGAAGTATAGACTGCGGTATTTATATATTGTGAAGTATACAGAGCGGACACGTGCGTCACTATTTTTTGAAGAATGCCCTGTGACTGTTACTTCTTGATCTGTTTGCATTGGGTGTGTATGCAATCTTCCCATATGAGTTATTATCACCGTAAATCATGGATTCGTTATCTTTTTCCATCAGACTCATCGAGTTGAAATTGTGGAATGGATCATCTTCTGGTACCTCGTCATCTGTCGCGACAGGTTCATCAAACATAACTTTCTCTTGATCCTCTAATGATAATAAGGATATATCAACCTTACTGTAATCTATCTTTGTCTCCTCCGTGTCATCTCCAATATCTGTGTTAGATTGGTCTGGTGATTTGCTCGATGCTGCCTCTTTATCTTTTCTGTTCTTAGCAGATGTAGCAGCAAAATCGAAACCGTTTTCGGTTAATTTTGGAATTAAAGGTGGTTCCTGGTTTCTCAAGAATGACCACTGTACCTTCTTGAAGAACGGATGTCTCTTAATATCTGCAGCACCCATCTTACAACCTAATCTCTTCGATTCATTCTTACACAGTAGTTTCTTAATCAAATCTTTGCAATGTCTTGAAATATCATTATTATTTGGAAACGTTATATCATTCTTTAGGATATTAGAAAACGTCTTATTTGTATCTCCACCTTTGAATGGTGTCATACCAAATAACATTTCATATATTAATATACCTAATGTCCACCAATCAACAGCAGCTGTATGTCCATTACCGCGAATGACTTCAGGTGCAATATACTCTTCAGTACCAACAAATGAATTTGTTCTGAAACCATCTGAAAATACTTTTGTATCGATCATTGCAGATTGATTATGTCCTGATGTTATTAGAGGCGATTTAATCTTAACATTACTGGCATCCTGTGCTTGAATTGATAAATCGAAATCTGATAACATAATGTGACCTGATCTATGCAACAAAATATTTTCTGGTTTCAAATCTCTATAAATAAAACCTAATAAATGTAAATATTCTAACGCTGCAGTGACTTCACTTGCGTAAAATCTGGCATCATCTTCACATATACATTTACTCTTTCTAGTTTGTAATGCTCTAAAAAATTCACCACCCATACAATATTCCATACACAGATATAGATAATCTTCTGATTGGAATGAATGATATAATGTTACAATAAATGGATGATTACTTGTAGCCAAAATCTCCTGTTCTACTAATACTCTTTTAACTTTATTTCTTTTGATCATTTGAGCTTTGTTGAAAACCTTCAAGGCATATAGTCTATTTGTATTTTTCTGTTTCACCAAAAATACTTTCCCTACATCACCTTGCCCTAGTAATCTAATTTTTTCAAATGATTTTGGACGCACTGTAATATCCTTAAATTTATTACTAAATGATTTAGTTCTTAATCTCTGTGATCTTTTAGGTTCATCGGCGATAAATGGTTTAGGTGGCATCTTTGGTTGGAAATCACTCATAGTAATATCTGTAATATCTTTATTTGGATACGCTGATTGCTGAACTTGTTTATTCGTTCTTGTTGGTGATCTCAGCTGTGGGGTCTTTTGCCCACTTCTTTGAATATTTGACAAATATGAATCATCATTTTCTTCATCAGTTAACCCAACAATAATTGATGGGAATGGCTGTATACTTTCTTTACTTTCATTCGGACTATTACCTTGCGAGAAACCCTTTAATGGAGATGCAATCTTTTGTATTAGCCCACTACTACCTTTCCTTAAAGGTGACTTAAATTCGTTAAATTTATGAACTTGTTCATCTTCCTTAATATCACCTAATGATACATTACTCAAGTTCTTAGTTTGATAAGGTGAAGAGGTTGACGAAGAAAAATTACTTGGTGGAGCATAACTGGAATTTATTGACAATGTCGTGGAATCCAACATACTTGAATTCTGTTTTGGCATCACCGGTGCAGAAGGAGAACGTTTTCTACCAGCACCATTATTGTTATTACTATTTGAAAATGTTGCACCTTGTTGTTGAAATGTGAAATCATCGTTAAGGGGTTCACTCATTGGAGAACGTGGATTTGATTTAGATGTCTGTGATGGCGATCCATATGGATGATAATGTGCTTCCAAATGTGCATGGTTTGGTGATCTTAATACCGGTGATAATGATTCACCTTTCCCACTAGTTATTTTTTTATCCTTAGTATCAAGGTGAAGAGAATCCGGCTGAGATTTCCCACTACCTTTCGAGTTCGTGCCATTATTATTAATTGTATAATTAGCAGGACTCATATTATTGCTGTTATTACTTTGGAACATATTTTTAAACTTAGAAAATCTTGAACTCATTTCGGTATCTGCCGGCGTTACGACTGTACTTGGTATTATATTCACATTATCCACGCGTAACTGATCTGCTTCCTTTGACTTGCTATTTGACTGAGCAGACAAATTATCATGCGATGAATTAGATACTTGTGTACTATTATTTGCACTGACAGAATTATTGTTACTGTTACTGTTCCATTTCCATGATTTAGATAACAATTTAGAAAATGAAACACTTCTACTCCTTTCATTAAAGGAAGGAGGTTGATCTACATTTTGATGTTGATTATCAGACATCATCAGAAAAATGTATCTAGTTTAATGAGGAAGTGGGGTAAATGAATGAACTAAGGGTATTGATAGGAAAGTCTGTGCACTGTCAAAAACCCTGGTGATAAAACGTTGAAAAGGATGTGATTACTTTATGATGCAAATACTTCTCCTGTATAGTTAATCTGTTGTAAATCAGTACAGTATTTCAAAAGTTTACGAAATATTATGAATGCAATAGGAAGGTTGAAGAAATAGTTTGAAACTTCCCACTAACGAACTGTTTCTAACTGCTTTCCTTAAAGTTCGGTTAATAAAATACAAACACACTAGTATATGCAACTATTCGTTTGTCAGTTGATTAATATCTGTAATTACTCTTTAACCTTTGTTACTTAACAAACTGTGATCAAACAGGTAATTTTTCAATTAAAATTATTCCCTCCTTCTACTCGTTTTCCCTTTCCCAATTTCCTTTTTTTGCTTCACTTTCGTTTGCTCCCTCACGCAGACGGAACGGAATTTCTTCGCTCAATCATCCAACAACGGCTCATAAACGGTATTATAAGACAGATACGATAACGGTGAGAATAGTTATGATACTGATGATATTTGACGTTTATTGTACTATTAGAAAACAATATATTGTTATTTTTATATATATAGAGTTATATATCGACAGTGCGAATGTGCTTATATGTGAGAAAGAGTTGTTATTTTAATTATATGTGTGAGTTTTATGGTTATATTTATGCTAGATGTGGAGGTAGTAATAGATTTGGAATACTATTCTTGATGTAATATGTGTGACCACAGTTCTTACATTTCATTTCACCTTCTACAATGGAGGTTTGAATCAATAAGACATGTAAATCTCTTAATATAGCCATATTATCTTCAGTTAATGAATTTGAGTTTTCAAATACTGGTTTATTTGGTGGTAAAGAAGTATTACCTAAATCTGCTGCAACTTGCAATATAGCCGGCCATTCAACACGCTCTAAAATATTTACTAGGAATTCTGGATTAAATTCGACACTTTCGTCTTGTTCTAATTGACATTTGGAACCATCGTAGGATAATGGGAAGTTATCGTTACTTGTATCACAAGCTTGTACTGAACATTTTAAAAAGTTGGTAGTTAAGAATTTCATTTCCACGTATTGTAGGATTGTTCTCTGTTTTATGTTTTGTGTAGACGCTTTGATTAAGTACTAACTCAACTGATCTTTAATACAATCTTCTTGTTATAACCGTTGCTAGTCGATGTGATGATGTTACAAACATCTGAAAATTTTTCTTTTTTGAAAAATTCACATTTCTCGCTTTGTAGAAAATCGCCGGAGAAGCGATCAAATTACTGATGAGGTTCATCTATATGAAGAAGAGATGATGAATGGTAGTGGGTAGTCGGAATATGTTTAATTTTTATTATTGTTATTTACTTATACGAATATATGTATATGAGTGTATATATAGACATGCGCATTTTCTAGTTATCTGGTGTAGAGATTTGACTCAATAATTGTAACACTCGGGGATCTTTCCCCAATTCATCATATAGTTTAGGGTCCTGCCTATCCTTAGAGAGCCAATTACTATTCTTATATATTATTTGATCATCTGGACATAATTGAATACCAATATCGCCTTGTGTTCTTAAATATCCGTTCTTCTTAATCATATGAATGATACGTAAATATGTGTCATTGTAGTTTAATATTTTACCCTTTTGTTTCTTCTCGTTTTGTAAGAATAAGAATCCTTCAAGGATATTTAACATCGTACTCATCTGTACGACAGGTATGGTGACATTTTCTGTATCTGTTTCTGTCTTAATGTTATTGAATAATATTTTGTTTCTCGAGTTATATGGGTTCAATACTACTGATGCATATTTAATGAAAGTTGGCGGGTCATACACCGAGTCCTTTAATAGTTCGTTATAAAACGTCTCTTTTTTACATGTAACGTTGGTATCTGTACTTTGCGATGTTTTCAAATTTTGGTAATTGTCATAGTACCACATTCTTACTAATTTTTTAAATTTATTAGATTTTATACTCTCATAAAATTGCTGAAAATCGTCCAGATTATTCATTTTATTTTCATATAACGCATTACACGAATCCTTCAATACACCTGGGAATTGTGACCAATTTGGGAGAGTAAAATTCTCTATACTTTGAATGTTATCTTTTTGAAGTGTAGTTTGGTAAGTAGATCTCCAGGAGTCATAAAAATTTGTTACAGTTGGTTTAAATATGTACTTTTCATCATTTTTTGTATCTGTCTCCAATTGCTTATTTTTAAAGATTTTTAATTCCTCATACCACGATTTAGAATATTTATTTTGTAATTCATCATCCTTCATCATATCCTCATATATTTTAAAGGAATACAACATATTAAATAAGGATGCTTTTATTTTAGATGAATTATATTCAACGATACGAGTTTTCTTACCCTCAATATTAATATTATCCAGAGTATATGTCTGCAAGGGAGACGACACGTTTGTTATTGTTTCTTCCATCTTATCTATCTTTATCTTTTCTAGTTCTTGTGTACGTTGTGTTATCTTCTCTTGTAACATTTCTAATGTTTTATTCTGATTTTTAATCTTTGCTTCATAATCTAATGGTACAGGTAATTCAGGTACATCAATATGATGGGTCGATACAGTGCTTACCATAGGGTACAAATGTCTCCTTATTACACCAGTATTCATAATAGCATATTTATCATGTGAAACTATTTCATGATGTTGCGTATCCTCAATTTTATTCGAATGATGCAGATGACGAACATCAATCAATGTACTAAATGCTACAATACCTGCAAATGCAAATATATTAGTAGTCATGAATACGACATTGAATGGAGAATTAAAATATCTCCATAATGTATTCCCGAATTTTTTATTCATTGAAGAATTCAACAGATGATTACCATTTCTTATTACGGATACCATTGATGTTGTGTTTCTTTTCAGACTCTTGATATAGTTGGATTCAGCGTCTCTGAATCTATTCTTTAATAACTTAAAATATGAATTACGGTTTGTTGTATAGAATCTAGTTACGATAAGTCGTACTGAATACAACGGTGTTTGATTTCTATGTCGTTTGAACATAAAAAGTTCCATCCTAAACTTAACCAGTAACTAATGGAGGAAAAACTCAAAGGGATAAAATAATGTGTATTATATGACAAATGTAAAATACTAATAACTTTGAATGTCTGTATACATAGAGTGTGTACCTCTTGCTATTGTGAATACCCTTTAGTGTTGTTTTGTTATTCTTCTCGATAATTTTGTTGTTATTAACATAATTTATTTGGATTGGATTACGCTGCGTTGCGGCGTTAAGGGGGACCGGAGAAAGAACCGGGCCCTAAAGTTGGAACAACTCTCGAGACGATAAGGGCCTGTTAAAAGAAAAATATATTCATTGAATCCTATAGGATGGAACAATATAAAAGAATGAGATGAAATAAAGAAAATAGAATTACTTATAGAAAATGAAATTTAAATTTTATTGTACATACGAATTTTGTATAGAAGTTGTTATAATTATAAAATATGTTCGGAAATCCGCTGCTTATTACATTTAAATTTAGAATGGCATGACTAAGAAACCGAAAACCATCGCGGTGAAAGAATATTGGAATATAGCAGCAGAACCCTCAAAGGTAGTGATAATGTGAGAAGTCTGCGGAACTGCACTAGTCAATGGGGTAGTAGTTTGTTGAATTAAAGTTGGGACTGCTGGAGTAGTTACTGGAGTAGTGTTGGAAGTCTGCACAGAAGAATTGATCTTCTTATCTTCAGTTGGGATAGTGTTGGTTTTAGTCGAAGTAGTAGTAATATCACAGGTAGTACAATCTGGTTTGGTAGTAATAGTGATATCTGAGGTTACAACGGTGTGAACTGACTTAGAAGTAACCGGAATTGTATTAGTTACAACATTTGTTGAAGGTTTTGGAACTTCTGAACTGTTTATGATTGGTACAGACGAAGTAACAGTAGTATCTGATGTCACAGGAACATGAGACGTTGAGATAACACTAGAGGTAGTTTCGTTACAGGATGGGCAAATGGTCGAAGTTGTAGTTGTCAACAAAGTGGATTTAGTGGTTTCAATAGAAACTGAGGACTTTAGAATACGAGGTGAAGATGAGATTGTGGATTTAATGGAACTTTCAACAGGGGTTGTCTCTATACTTGAAGAGAAGAAAGTTAAGGAAGAAGATGATAAGTTTTGAGAACTGGAAAGAGATGGGATAATAATTGAAGATGACGTAGAAATAGAAGATGACGTAGAAATAGAAGATATCGTAGATGTCGTCATGAAGCTAGTCTCTGGAATGGAGACACTAGAAGAACTGTCTACAGAAGAGGAAGGAGCAGAAGAGGAAGGAGCAGAAGAGGAAGGAGCAGAAGAGGAAGGAGCAGAAGAGGAAGCAGCAGAAGATGAAGGAGCAGAAGAGGAAGGAGCAGAGGAGGAAGCAGCAGAAGATGAAGGAGCAGAAGAGGAAGGAGCAGAAGAGGAAGCAGCAGAAGATGAAGGAGCAGAAGATGAAGGAGCAGAAGAGGAAGGAGCAGAAGAGGAAGCAGCAGAAGAGGAAGCAGCAGAAGATGAAGGAGCAGAAGATGAAGGAGCAGAAGAGGAAGTACCTGGGGTAGAGGTCGATGTAGTAAATAATACACTGGATGCCGTCAAAGCCAGGGAAGAGCTAGTAGCACTAGTCTCTGAAGAAACAGCAGATGAGGAACACTTATTGTCTGGACATGATTCGATTGAAATAGTAGTGGTAGAAGTTTTATCAGTGACTGACAAACTAGAAGATACTGGATCTTCTGGTGTGCTAGTAACCGAAGAGACCGAAGATGAGATAATAGATGTAACACAACTTGGACAGACTTCAGATGTAATTGTAGTAATCATAGATGTAGTGGTCATAGATACTTGAGTAGAGCTACCAATAGCAGATGAAGAAGATTCAACATAATCTTCAATTTCAATAGTCTTGCATGCTCTACATGTAGTTGATGTAATAGAAGATGTTATCTTCATTGTGGACATACTTTGTCCTAAGGCCATGTTTAAACTTGCCAGCGAGAACAAAAGTAAATTTGATAATTGCATTATTTATTAAACTTGTTTTTCTTACCTATTGTTAATATGATTGTTTTCTTTAATGTATAGAACCAAATAGAACTGATTAATATATTACAATTTATAACTTATAGTAAATGAGGTACGTATATTTTATGTATAACACTTAATAAACGGGTTAAATATATTCAAGAGTACAAGCTCAAAAATAAGAGTAGTTAAACAACATGACTTTTCTTCAAAAATAAATACAAATGATAGTGCTATATATAACAATATAATGAGGATAAATTTTTTTTCATTTGGTATATTCTACAATTCATGTAATTGGACTAATTGGGTAAATTACATGAATATGTAAAATAATGGAAGGCAAATCCTTGAAGGGAAAAGATAGAAAGGGAAAGACTACGGATATAACCACAAAGTGAATCAACAAATATGTCAAGACATGCTGTGAATATTCTGTGGTAAAGTTATTCGTTATTATTTTCTAGAAAACCATTGTTTTTAGAATGATTTATATCAAGGACTCCCTAGATATCTCTACAGGATACTGAGGGATTGTTATTCCACACCATAAATAAACAATAAATATATTTGTATCCAACCAAGATTTGAGTGTGTTAAGAGATTCAACTCACTTACATGTTAGGAGTCAAACCGTGGAGACAATGTCGATGACCTTGTTATTGAGGTTATCGATGAAAGCGCTATACAAAAATTTGTAAGAAAAATGAACCTCAACTTTACAAAGATATGCAAATGATCCGCCAATGTAAAAACATCGCATAAGGAAAGAAAAATTTAAAAAATGAGATTTTAGAACAGTTTTAAATAGAACCTCAAAAAAATATATACTTGACACAAACCAATCTCTACGTCAACGTTTTCCTTTACATTTTCTATAGTCACAGTACATTCGGTTTATGAAGATTGAAGAGGAGCTGTTTCATTGTACAACTTTACTAGATATATCAGCCTTTTACCATTATGATACAACGATAAATTATTACTTTTATTCAAGGATAAAATTACTGCCAAGTTATGAAGTGAATAGGTCATAATGCAAGCAATAATTTTTAATTTATTGCACTAAAATTAGTTTTAATAATGTACAATATATGGATGTTTCATATATTGTTGCTCACAACTTTCGTTTTATGTCTATTATTTTTCACTCTAATGTTGGAACAACAGGTAAGTATACGCTGATTAAATAATCTCACTTTTCAAGATCAAACTTACCAAGCCACATGCTATACTAAGTCGAAAATATTGTGAGCACTGTTTCATCTACTCTCACAGGGTATATGCTTCTGATTTCAAGAGGTTACTTATATGTTATAGTTTATTACAACCAGAGGTGGCTATCTTCTCGACATTTTTGTTACCATTTGTGTTTTAGCCGCCGAAATTAGATCGGCTGTTCTATTTTCCTTTTTCGTCTAATACAAGCCGTAATTATATTTAGGGTTTGAAAAATGAAAAAAAACCAGATTGACCAACCCTTATTAGGGCTTTACAGACAACCCTAGAATGTATCATTAACTACGAAAAATAACGACAAAATATTTTGTTACCTATAGTTTCATTTTCTCGTGGATAATGATGATAAGCTCTACGTAAAAAATAGTGTCAATATTTGATAATTAGCCACAATTTTAAATAACGTTAAAAAAGTGGGATTGTTCTCAATTTTACGTTTGTTTAATTTCCTTTATTTCATATTAATAAGAATTTGCACCAGTTTATTTTTTTCAAAATCCTTTATTTTAATACCCGGGAAAGGAATTATTTTGAGAGATAAATATATGCAGATACGAAGAATACATTGTACAGGATATTACGGATTAGCACATGGTAAACGAACATTACCGTACAAATATATCTGCCAGTTTTTACTTTCATGCAGCATCTGATTTGCCGCGTAAAAAAACAACAGTTGTTGTCTTTTCTTTTCTTTTTCTCCTTGTCGCCTTTATTTCTATTTTTTTTTTTTTGAATCATTGTGACAAAAATGATAAAATTCAGAAATGAGATAATCTGAAAATAAAAGCAATTTTTGGAGTGCTGCTCCCTTTTCTTTTTCTCATTCTTTCCGATTGATGTTTTTTTGATTTATCTTTCAGTTTTCCTTCCGTCTTATTTTTATTATTATTATTATTTTTGAAGAGAAAGAAACGCGCATTTGTCAGGTCCTTTATTCTTTTGTTGTTTCTTTTTCTGCACGATAATTTTTTTGATTTCGTCCCTCGTTAACGGCACAATTCAGAAGGGAGCTTCCTGATTTTACAATATTTATTCAAGATTGATTACTATTATTATTATGTACGTGCGTTAATGAACGTTTTTTTGGCTAGTCTGATTTGTTTATGGACTTTTAAGTTATTTTTGTAAAAAATATCCCGTTTGCTAAGGAATATTTTTGACGTAGTTAAGGGGGACGGCTTTCAATTCCCTTCCGTGTGCAGTGATTTCACATTTTTTCTAGAAATGCATTAAATTTAGAGTTTACGTTGTTGACCTCCAGGTCTCTTTCTACCTCCTGTTCTATTATTTTATTGTTAAAATTGATGAACAAAGAAGAACTAACGTTATAAAAATTCACTTTTATTTGTCTGTCCTTGGTTGGTGAATCTCTCACCCCTCTTCCTTCCTCCGTCATTTCTGATACCCCGTTTATTTTTATTTTATTTTATTCTTTTTTTTTTTTAATGATTATTATCCTACCCTGTGAATATTTTTTCTTTTTCTGCTTTTTAATCCTTTTCTTCGCCCTTTGCTGCGTCAATCCCAAAAGGTAAAATTCATAACCGTACAGTCACTTCTTACTCTTCATCGTCATCTTTTTTTTTTTTAAACTGTCCAGTATCTTCTCTTAAGTTTCTGTAACGGAAAATGACAACAACACATCAACGACGAACTGCAGATACAGAGAAAAAGAGTTGTGAAATTCCCGAAATAAATGCAATTTAGACAACAGACGACTTAACAAAAACAAAACAACAAATGCAATACCAATTATTCCTAAAATTCGGTATAATATTTTCTGTTTCTTCTTGTTTTCCTTTCTTTCTTTATTTTCTTCCTCTTTTGAAATTTGTAAAAAAAAAACCGAAAATTAATTGAAACTTGTAATAACTAAAGTAGTTTTTGACTGTTGTTTATCACTTTTTACTTTCTACCCCATAAACAATTTCTTAATTTGTTTCTTTTATGAACTTTCAATAGTTTTCTATTAAGTAAAGATCAATAAGCAAAACTAAGCTACTATCATTGTTAAACCAATATCCTGTATACCAGCTCAAATTTCAACATTGACGTGTATTAAGATATAATTTTCAGCGAATCCTCATTCCTTGTTATAAACATTATTACATTTGAAAGTTATATTACTATTAACACGGGCCGAAAAATTCATAAACAAGACAGAATAGTCATATAAAGAAACGAGGAAACGATAAAGTACATTATTACCATATAAATTCTCCTTTCCTCCTTTTTTGTGATTATTATCAATTATTTTTTTAGTCCCGTTAACTCAAACAACCAATAACCATGGCTACATCAATTAATGACTCACAAGTTAAATTGAATGAGCTTTTGGAAGCTATTAGATTAGAGTTTAACAATGTCTCTCAAGAGGCTAACTCCTATCGTTTACAAAACCAAAAGGATTTTGATTACAAAATTAATCAAAATCTAGCTGAAATGCAACAAATTAGAAATACTGTTTACGAATTAGAATTATCTCATAGAAAATTAAAAGACTCTTACCAAGAAGAGATAAATAAACTTAAGTTAGAAATTTCTCAAAAGGATCAACAAATTGCTACTTTAAGTCAACAACAACAGCAACAACAATTACATTCTCAACAACAACAACAACAATTACAATCTCAACAACAACAACAACAAGCTATGGCTGTCCAACCTCAAGCTCCGCAACTAACACAAATTCAACCTCCAGCTCAATTACCTCAAGTTTCCCAAATTGTCGCTGAACCAGCTGCCCCTCAAGTTGCTCGTCAAGTTTCCACTCCACCACAACCTGAAGTTGCTCGTCCATCGAATCAAACTCAACCAAATGGTCCAACATTAGCTCCATTAATTTCTGCACTTGGTTCTCAATTACAGCAACCAGCTGCTGAACAAGCAGCTCCAAATGCTGCACCAGCTCAAATTCCACCAATTAACCCAATTGAATCCGCTCCATTACCAGGTGCCACAACCATGGCACCAATTGCCCCAGCCCCAGCTCAACCTGCTGCTCCGGTTGCTCAAGCAGCTACCACATCACCAACTACTGCTGTCACAAAGATTGAACCGGTTAGTGAAACAAAGAACAAGGAAGAAACAAAGACTGAAGTTGCTGCTAATGAACATTATTTAGTACCATACGATCAAAGAGCTAGTCAAGTTAAACCAATTCCTCCATTTTTATTAGACCTAGATTCCGTACAAGTTCCAGAAAACCTAAAGAAACAAGCCGAAGATTATTATGTTCTATATAACCCAGCATTACCACGTTCTGTTGATGTTGAATTATTACATTCTTTAGATCATACTTCCGTTGTCTGTTGTGTTAAATTCAGTAACGATGGTGAATATCTAGCTACTGGTTGTAACAAGACCACTCAAGTTTATAAAGTATCTACCGGTGAAATTGTTGCCAAATTAGTTGATGACAATGCGAACCCAGCCTCCGGTACATTTAACTCCGAAGAAAACGGTCAAAACGGTCAAAGTGGTAACACATCCTCTGCTGATTTATACATTCGTTCAGTATGTTTCTCTCCAGATGGTAAATATCTAGCTACTGGTGCTGAGGATAGATTAATTAGAATTTGGGATATTGCTCAAGCTAAGATTGTTATGGTATTACAAGGTCATGATCAAGATGTATACTCCTTAGACTATTTCCCATCAGGTGATAAATTAGTCTCTGGTTCCGGTGATAGAACCGTTAGAATGTGGGATTTAAAAACTGGTCAATGTTCATTAACGCTCTCAATTGAAGATGGTGTTACAACTGTTGCCGTTTCTCCAGGTGATGGTAAATATATTGCAGCTGGTTCTTTAGATCGTGCTGTCAGAGTTTGGGATTCCGAAACTGGTTTCTTAGTAGAGAGATTAGATTCAGAAAATGAATTAGGTACAGGTCACAAGGACTCTGTTTATAGCGTTGTATTCACTAGAAATGGTAACAAGGTTGTATCAGGTTCCCTAGATAGAACTGTTAAATTATGGAATTTACGTAATTCAAGTGGTTCTGCTAATGCCGCTGACGCGAACCATTCAAAGACTACAAATGGTACATGTGAAGTTACCTACGTAGGACACAAAGATTTTGTCTTATCTGTAACGACAACGGCAAATGATCAATACATCTTATCTGGTTCTAAGGATCGTGGTGTTTTATTCTGGGATACTCCAACTGGTAACCCACTTCTAATGCTACAAGGTCATAAGAATTCCGTTATATCGGTAGCTGTCGCTAATGGTAAACCACTCGGTGAACAATATGAAGTATTCGCCACAGGTAGTGGTGACTGTAGAGCCAGAATCTGGAAATTCTCTAAAACTAATGGTACTGATGAACAGAAAAAAATATCTGAAGTTTGAAAATATTCTCAAAATTTAAGAGATTTTTTTTCAAAATTATAATAATAAAAATATAAAACACGAAAAAAAAAAATAGTGTGAAAAAATTAACCTAAGAGATTCAATTCAAATTACATTGCTTTCACATAAGGTTTCTAACTGATAGATATTTTTTTCATTACTAACTAAGGATCATGAACCGTATCTTCCCAGTTTGAATTTATAACCAACTTTTTTTTATTACGCACAATTGGGAGATACTTACACCCTTAGCTATTGTATAATGTAATTAACTTGTAACAACAGAATAATAAATATATATAAATATGTACAAATTTTATAAAGTTTGTATATATCAAGAAAAAACATTTAAAAATTAAAAAGAAAGTGATTGTGTAACAGATTATAGAAGGAACTGGAACCTATTAATGAGATAAAGCGAAATATCTATTGATATAGACGAATATACATATATGTTAGATTAATATACAATTTTAAACTACTGATTATTATTTTGGTAGACCTGTCTTTTCATCAATCAAACATTCCCTAGAATCTTGAGGACCTGGACCTGCTCTAGTTAAGATTATTCTTGTGATACTTTGATATAATTCAGGATCCATAAAGAATTCGATCTTTTCCTTATATTCATTCTCGAAAGTAGATCTGAAACCATTTAGTTGTTCTTTGTTGTATTTTGGTTCCCAACCTTCAACTTGGTTTAATAATTTGTATAAGAATGCAAATAGCTTATCTTCGTTTTCTTCCAAGTAGTAAAGAACTGCATTTGGACCAGCGTCGAATGTGTAAGCAACGATACTTTCGTTGAAGAATGCATTGATGGAGTGTACTAATCTGATAATTTTCTTAGAGGTATCGTTTATATAGAAGATAGGTGGGTAGGAATCTAGACAAGTAGCATGGAAAGAATTTGAATCCTTCATTGTTAACTCAGCAAATTTGGTAAAATCACGTTTCACAATAGCTTCCTTCATTTCAACAAATCTTTTTGGGACGACATCATTAATTCTTTGTTGGAAAAGGTCAGAGGTAGCAACAGTCAATTGCATACCTTGTGTAGATGGAGTATCCTTCTTCATATCACTTACAACAAGGATAGCTGCCTTCATTTGGGACCATTGGTCTAATGGTAATACTTGAACAGCCATTGAATCGGAACCGTCCTTAGCCTCACCCATTTCCCATGCAACAAAACCACCAAATAAGGATCTGCAGGCCGAACCAGAACCCTTACGTGCAATTCTGGATAGTTCAGACATATCTTGAGGTAATTTGTACAATTTAGCAATGGCAACTACCAAAGCAGCAAAACCAGCAGCTGAAGATGCTAAACCAGCAGCAGTAGGGAAATTATTTTCAGAGACAATATGTAGTTTCCATTGAGACATCTTAGGTAAGTTATCATCTTGATATTCCAATTGATGTCTCAAATTACGTAAATCTTGCAAACAATCTTGAGTTCTCTTGTTAGATAAGGATTCTTCATTACCATTTAACCATAAGGTATCCTTTTCGAAGGATTCGGAGGTAGCAGCAGAAGTCAAAGTTCTTAAGTCATCTTGGGCTAAAGTAACAGAAATTGAGGAATTGGTAGGTAGATTTAAGTTGGCATCTCTTTTACCCCAGTACTTCAGAGTTGCAATGTTAACAGGAGCAGTAGTAGAGGAAACGTATACAGACATTGTTATAATATATCTAAACTAGTTTAATATTTTTTCTTCAGGAGATATATGTTTAAACAATTCGTTTCTCGCAGTCAAAATCGAGTAATCTAGTTTGGTATCAGTAAAGTATAAAGATATGTCTGGCAAAGGGAAAGAACAAATCAATCACCAACGTGCACTCTTTATATTTATATTCTTCATGAATGTGTTGCTCGTTTGTTAATTGTCCTCGAGAAGGACGTATCGGAGCATTCGGTAAAATTTCCAGCACAGCGATCGAAAGTTCGTTTATCGAAATAAATCGCTGTGTAACAACTGTATGCAGCGATTGGGAACGATGAACAACGAGACAGCTGTGGGATGATGGGACAACAGATTTGCATAAAATGGCAATGAGCAATGTCATCTAGTAGACATATCATCGATATTTCAAGGACTGTGTTGGCAGGATGTTGAAAGTCTTATTACCAAGTTGCTCTATCAGAGCTGTATCAGCAAGGTCGTTTCACTCTGGTAGTTCCTTTAAGATCGTACCTAGATTGAACAAATGTAGTATTAAACTAGTTAAGAATAATAATATCATCGTACAATGTAATGTGACTAGGAGATGGAATAGTACTTTATCCAAACAAAAAGAGCTTAAACCAACTTTCACAGAAGAACAACTAGCCAATGCTCGTGAAGTTAGAAATAAAGGGTTAGGTCCAATCGTATCTCGTTTGCCTGAAAAATGGATTCCTTACGCAGAATTGATGAGATTAGAGAAACCAGTTGGAACTTGGCTATTATATTTACCTTGTTCTTGGGCCATCATAATGGGGGCCATGGAGACAGGTGCAACTTTAGGTCATACTGCCTGGATGTTGGGTTTGTTTGGTATAGGTGCGTTGATTATGAGAGGTGCCGGTTGTACCATTAATGATATATTTGACAGAAACCTTGATGATAAAGTCATCAGATCTGTAGAAAGACCTATTGCCTCTAAGAGAGTCTCGGTAAAGAATGCCTCATTGTTTTTAGGGGCTCAAACAGCTGTCGGGATGGGTATCCTTGCTCAGTTACCAGCTAATTGCTGGTGGCTAGGTTTGGCCTCGTTACCAATAGTGTTTACTTACCCATTATTTAAAAGATTCACTTACTATCCACAAGCTGCACTAAGTGCTTGTTTTAACTGGGGTGCACTATTAGGTTTCCCTGCTATGGGTATCATGGATTGGTCTACAATGATTCCTTTATATGTTGGGTCATACTTATGGTGTATGATCTATGATACAATTTATGCTCATCAAGATAAAAGATTCGATATCAAAGCTGGTATCAAATCTACTGCTTTAGCATGGGGTAAGAATACCAAAACCGTATGTAATGTTCTAGCCACTTCACAATTTGCCATGTACGCATTGGCTGGTATTAATAGTGGATTAATGATGGGACCAGGCTTCATTGGTGGGTTATCTATTTTTGCTTATAGAGTCTTTACCATGATTAGAAAAGTCGATTTAGACAATCCAGATGACTGTTGGAAAGCATTCACAGGAAATATTAAGACTGGATTATACTTTTCTTATGCTTTATTCTTTGATTACGTATTACAATTAATGGGGTTCCTATAAACAGATACAGCTATAAGCCACCCAGCATGTAAATAGATAATAATATAAATAACGTATAATTATATATTTTAAAATTCTTTTGCTATTATAAAGCCTTTAAATAGTTTTCTTGTCATATCTTTTAAGTTACGAATGTATTATATATTTATTTACAATGAAGTCTAGAAATGCAAGTGTTCCTCTAGAATTCAAACTTATTATATTTTTGTATTATTTACAATATTTTTTACAACATTAGCCCTAGTTTGAGATTGCATTTTACTATGGAATTTTGACTTGTTATTTTCATTTAATCTCATCATTTCTTGAACAATAACATTTTTCTGTGTCACATTAATATTATCCTTTAATTTATAGTTCTGGGATTCTTCCTTACCATCAAATAACGAATTTTGACCTTCTGACTTACCTCCAAACAAAGCTGACAGTACTCTACCGTCGGAGTTCCAGACAGTACCAGATCTTGGTAGAATGTACAATCTATTTAATGGACTCTTAGTTTCTTTACTTAAATCCTTTAAGTAGAAAGAAAAACTGGCTCTATCATCAAGACCTTGAGGTCCCTTACCTGTATATATACGAACATTAGAACTTCTAACAATCTCATTCATTGGCCTACTAGTAATAATCTCACGACCTAATATTGCAGACGTACGTGTAATTTCACATTTTGGAATTTGCTGTACTTGGGGGATATATCTTACTTTGGTCACTGTTCTCGATAATACATACAATGAACCAAAGGATATAGCTAACGGTACGACAGCCATCCCTATAGGACCATAAGCTTTGATTAAGAATAAAGCATCTTTCTTCTCTTCATCATCTGCACCATTATATTGCAACGAGGCACTTAATTTCGACACATCAGCAAATGATAAACTATACGCCACCAATACAGTCGATAATGACAGTGCACCGACACGATATAAAGGACGTAATTTATATGAGTATATTATTTGTGGAGCTTCCTTAGCTGCTAAATCTGACAGTAACTTAAACACATTGGCACCCATCCTGTTTCTGCGACTTGACTTTTAATGCTATTATTGATTTCCGAGTATTCTTTTTATCATATACAATTCAGTGAACCATAATATTTATATAATACTCACTTATAATAAACGTTTCTCGACATCTATTGTCCCTTTAGTCGTGTAGAGGTCCCTTGCTTAGCTCTTCACTGGAAATTTCAAAATTGCCGGTTGTTGTTGTTCATGGGCGTGGAAGCGAAAAATGAACTGTACTTAACAACATTGAGGCAAAGTACATGGACCTTTAAAGAAAAACAACTAACAGAGTAAATACTAACTCAATAGAATATTAGGGATTGTCAGTAATCCAATTTACAATACAACGTATATCAGAACAATTGATAACAGGAGAAGTTTAAAATTTACTGAAAACAAAGTTGCTTTCATTCACCTGAAAATTTAGTCCAAAAATAGACAGTGCAATATTGCTGAACTATTGACTAATATCTAAACATAACTCATACAAAAAAGATATTCACCATACAAGCTACCTAATACAATTAATAGTAGGTATCAAAAAAATGGACGGTTCTAAGGATAAACAATTATATAGTTCAAGCACTACGCCTGTAATGAACGCAATTGAAGAAGAAGAAGATATGCCTCCTACCCCCATTGAACCATCTAGCAATGAATTTAAGACTCCATTCATGAGTAATGAAAATGCAAATCTATCGTCAACTGACTTATTCCAAACTGCAAAGGCAAATTTCACAAATTCACAGGCTCAAACCAAATTCATGTCACCACCTGTCGCCAGTTTTTACTCAGCAAAAGATGGGAATAATTCCAGTTCAAGTCTAATATATAACTCTGGATTCACCTTTGGTGGAAATAATAATAATGGAGATAATACCCCAACTACAAATACACCAACCAAAACTAGTGCTGCACCAATAGGTACTCATTTGAAAAGAGAGCCTAGAAGAAATTCTCTGAAGTACGTACCAGGATCCAAATTAGCACCTCCACCAATTTCAAGAAATAGATCTCCAGTAAGAAATACATCCCCAGAAGTAATACCGACATCTAGGAGATCATCTACATATTTAGAATCTCCTTTCAATTTTACACAAGGTCATCATGAACCACCAAAAACTATAATCACATCTCCAAATAAATCAACGCCGCCTAATTCTGCGGGATCTAGAGCATCCTTCCGTAAAGGTCATCGTTATAAACATTCTTCTGTTTCTATGAATTTCTTCCAAGAAGCAGAAGTTATGATTCCATTAAATATTGCTAAATCATTACCTATCCCTGATTTTAGTGATATTTTCCAAAATTTACCATGGCCAAAGGCTCATTTACAGTTAAGTATTGTATTTTCACAAATTTTAACAGGTATTACGATTTTCCTAATAGGTAACTCAAAATCATGGACAAATTTCATTACATTGTCACATTTCATTACATACGATATTATTGGATCCCTTGTTATTATATTTATTGAAACATTGTCTCAATTCGAAGCATGGTTCACCGGAACAATCACATTTCCTTTTGGTCTAAATAGAGTAGACGTTTTATTAAGTTTTGCATTAGCTGTCTCACTTTGTTTTGTAGGCCTAGATTTATTATTCCATATATTAGAAGAATTTATTGCAATTTTCGTAGAAGCATCTAAACCTGAACATCATGGAGATATTGCATCACAAATACCCCATTCTCACCACGATGGATTTACCGCAGGACAACTAATGTCTGGAAATGATCTTACCTTATGGTATGTTATGATTACAATTAATCTAGTATTAGCATTATTATCATTATACAAGACATTTTATGCCAACACCAATAGTAAATTGAAGACTAAAAACCCAATCATTACAATAATCTATACATTTTATTTGATAATTTTCCCATGCCTATCAGATAATTTATCAAACATCTCAGACTATATTGCATCATTCATGATATCAATGTTCATCATGGTACATGGTTTGACAATTGCCGAATGGACATCAACTATATTACTTTTAGGGTTTTCAACCACCGCATTACCAACATCTGCTTTCCTATTAGATCAAAGCAACGACCAATTAGAAGAAGTTAACAGTCACAATGAAAAGTTGAACGTAAGTGATAAATTGAACGACGTCATAAGAGGACGTAAAAGATCAGCCAGTTCTTTGCCTGTCGCAACTTCAAAGAAAAGTAGCATGCAATACGATGATACAATCTTGACTTCATTCCTTTCATTCTTCAAATTTGGTAAATATAGAAGTGGACAGAATTTTAGTAGTCCAATTAATATTAAGTCTATCATCAAGGAACAAATTGAAAATTTACCAGAATTTAAATTAAGATGTCATTTAAATCACAACGATCTAGTCATTATCAAGGCTAATTTTAATCTATTTGTAGTATTATTGAAGATTGATCTGAAAGGTGGGTCTAATGATGATGAAATTGCATTAAGAATTGCAGTGGATAAATGTATTAAGAAATATTTACCAAATTCTGAAACAACAATAGAAATCGATAGAATTTAAGTCAACGAGGATAATACTTGTCTGTAGAACGGTTCAAGTCATACCCTAAGATTAAAACGTTTCCTATGTACCTTAAAGATATACACATATATATTTTAATTGATTACACAAATAGAATTAGACACTCTGGATGCTTTGTTTTTAGTGGTGTTACGTTTTCTAATTAATGATATGTTTATTATAATATATTTATATAAATGCTAGTTATTTATTTGGCTGATGCCATTTCTTTTAGTTCATTTAATGCTTCCTTATAGATTACCTCTTCATCATCTGAAATATCTATTATACTATTGTACTTTTCAACAGTTTCAGTATCTTGTGTATTTGAATCGGTGTCCATATCGACATCTCCATCTTCATCCGTGTTATTCTTATCATCAGGTTTGGACCAGACTATAGGTTCATGACCATTGACATCCCTACTTATATCATTTGAAACATGTTGTGACCAGAAAGTTCTCTCACCCTTACCAACTAAATAGTTATAGGCGTTACCAGATGCACCAGCTCTGGCAGTTCTACCACAACGATGAACGTATTGTTGAGATGAGATTGGGACATCATAATTTATAACGTCTGTAACATTTGTGATATCGATACCTCTAGACATTATATCGGTAGTAATTAAGACAGACATACCATTTTCATCGGATGTTGAAAAATTAGTGACAATCTTTCTATTTTCACCTCTTGAATTGTTTGAATTGAATGAATCAATCAATATATTTGAATCCATGTTCTTCTTCTGTAATATAATCTTAATCAAAGTAGCTAATCTTAAAGAGGCTTCGTTAGATTTAACGAACACGATTAATTTACTGTTATTATTTAATAATGGGAATAAATGAACCAATAATAATGGTTTGTATAAACTCTTTGCAGTTGGGATTGTAATGTTGTATTCTTGTAAAGTACTTGGTAAATTGTATAATTTCACAGAATCTGTTAAGAATAATCTTGGATTATACAAATGTAAATCATGTAATTTCTGTGTATCTGTTGATAATGTGGCACTGAAAACCATCTTAATTACATTACCTGGTAAATGATCTAATTTATCAGCATCAATGGCGTTCATTATTTCAGAACACCAATTTTGGAATGATTGATTTAATAATCTATCAGCTTCATCAAGGATTAAAAATTTCAAATTTTTCAAAGAGATTGATTTCAT
>JAXQGP010000152.1:0-38579 GCA_037040125.1 Kazachstania sp. M6911
AATGCCAGCCATCTCGTCTATTATTTAAGCACAGTAGTACTCTACTTGGCTATTAAGTTATTACCTTACAATACAATCTCTGCCTGTGGTAAGTTGGGTGAATGTAGCCCTAGGGTTATTTGATAGGGCTCCACTGTTTCTGACTCTCGCTTTCTCCTTAACTGAAAATTCTAAATGTCATTTCCGACTCGCTTCCTTCAATAAGCAGCGGAAACTGAAAAATTATTAAAATTTGAGAACAACAAACCTACATTAGAAATGAACGTACTCTTACAGAGCAATACAGATATTGCAACTCTCAAGTTCATACTCTTCTACACATACACATATATATATATACATCATGAATATTTCAACCTCAACATTCCAAACAAGTAGACGTAGATTAAAGAAAGTAGAAGAGGAAGAGAATGCAGCTACATTATCATTAGGCCATGAATTTCAATTAAAACAAATTAATCATCAAGGTGAGGAAGAAGAATTAATTGCTTTAAATTTAAGTGAGGCTAGATTAATCATTAAAGAAGCGTTAGTTGAACGTCGTAATGCTTTGAAAAATTCAGATATAACAAAGAATGAAACTACTGATGATTTCGATAATGTAGAATTTATGAGAAATGAAACTCGTGAAAATGAATTACAATCTATTGGTACTTTATTGGAACAAACAACAGGCGGAAATAATAAAGATTTGAAAAATACAATGGAATATTTAACTAATTTTTCAAGATTCAGAGATCAAGAGACTGTCAGTGCAGTTATTCAATTGTTAAAATCAACAAATTTACATCCTTTTGAAATTGCTCAGTTAGGTTCTTTAGCATGTGATACTGCAGATGAAGCAAAGACTTTAATACCAAGTTTAACAAATAAAATTTCCGATGATGAATTAGAAAGAACGCTCAAAGAGTTATCTAATTTGGAAACTTTATATTAGACAGATTTTGTACCTTATTCGAAATATGTAATCCTTCCTTTTTTTGGTTTTCTATATTATTGTAAATTATTATATAAATAAAGCATACGAATATATTTAATGTTAATATTATTACATGTCCAAGACATTCAATTTAACCTTCTTTCATAAAAAATTTACCACTGCCATTTTTCCACCAACGCATTAAACAACTATGCACTTGAATATCGATATTATATTCACTATTTGGATCACACACACATCTTTGATCAAGTCTTGCATAATTTGCTGTAGGACAACTATTAAATGGTGGGTGATAATATGAAATTTCATCAAAATGAATAATTTCTTCCTGATTTAATAATAATGATAATCCAATTGAATGAACGGGTGCATCACCCCATCTTTCATAATAAAACCCTCCCTCTCTATCTAAATGATTGAAAAATTTTAGGTATCTTTCACTACGGAAAAAATTCAAATCACCAACTTCAAAATTTGACCAAAAATGACATAAGTTATAATCTGAATGAGATTCTGTTACTGGTCCGTAGATACCAATTCTTGATTTATCTGTTAAGAAATCGATATGGTTGGTATTCATATGAACATCTGTCCCATTATCCTTTTCAATATAATCTTCAACTGTATTCCATAAAGTTGGTATCGTACTTTCGTACTCGTATAAAGATATAATAAACCCGTATTTTGCTTTACGTTCTCTTAATATTTTAAATGGATCATAAGGGAAATCACAATAGTAATCAACGTTTGGTTCAACTCTAAAATAATAATCATAATTCATTAATAATTCTTGTCTAAAGAAGAAACCTGAATTAAATCTGCACATATTACGATATGATATAGATTCACCATATATTACATCATCTTCGACCATCTTTCTCATGCACCGTGTAAATTTATCATCATTTATCCAATCTGGTCTATTCCAATCATCTACAGGAATCAAACCATATTGTGTCTTACCACTTGTCATTGAGCTAGTCGCAATTTTAAATTCTGAAGTGAAAGGAACATCATTTAAAAAAGTCCAATCATAATGGTAATCCTTGTTGAAACGATCTTCCAGAGATCTGATAGATTCTAATGCACCTTCTAATTCTTCATTTCTAACTAACATTAATATAGTAGCGTTCTCTCTTGGTGGATGTTCTTGACCGGAGAAGTTCCCCTTATGAAAATGTGATAATGGATCTGGATCGTATGTATTTGCACCAAGTTTGACAGCCGATTCATCTACATGCATTCTTAATTCATCAAACTGATTAAATAACTGTTTCGATTCATTGAAATAATAATTGGATAAATGTTTCTGTAAATATAAGGATTCCAATATTGCTTTTATTTGTAAACATAATGGCATACATAGTAAAGCGAATGCAACATGTTTAACCCAAAACATTCCGTGTTCCAGTTGAATTGGGACTTTTGTAATTGTTATAATGTCTTAATGAGTTTGAGTTAGTCGTTTCTGAACTCTTGCGTTTTCAAATAATGGATCGGCATACCTTTTCTGTTTCAATATAATTAAGTAACCTTGGTCATAGTAATTTCTTTTTCTTCCTTTTTCTACGTTAACTACGCGAGGTATGATAAACGGCAATGTAATAAATTACATTTAATAAAGTTATAAATGTAAATCGTTTGTTTCAGATTGTGTTAACTAATTTGGTAAGATGGCTAGTAAATATTTGTTAAAATGTTGTCAATAATACATGGTTGTTTATGAGTGAATTATTTTTGAATGTAAAGTACAGTATTATTATTATTATGATAATAATAATGCCAGCGATATAGAGGTAATTACAGCAGTCTGTATGTTAGTTTTTGTTATTCAGTGGTAGTAAATTATGAAGATAAGAATTACATTACATAGTTCTTTTTAAATTTTCACAACATTTCAAATTTAGTCTTTCTTACGTGTGAAGTAATTTTCTTCTTCGGAGTAAGATCGAATTTCTTTTAACAACTCTATTTGTCGAATACAATTCTCTCAGGAAGCGTATAGTATCTCCGAATTATCAATATTAATGGATCTTTCTTTTTATAAATATTGGAAGAATTCAATAATAGAGTCTACAAACAGGAATAACATCTTATTGTTGTACTTTCTGTTCATCGTCAGGTCATCACATTTTCCACTACTAATGCGTTGAACATGAAAATATTCTTGTGATATATATTCAATTAGTAAAATCTACATGACAGAACGATATGTTGGGTGGGAAGGAATGTTTCAAACTATTCCCGACGACAAGTGGGACCGTGTGAAGCTACTCGCTTACATGAATCTACCCTTATTTAGATACATACTCTAACAGTAACGTTAATACATTCTCTCCAAGGATACCAACTGATTTAATCAGCCGTTGTAATCACTAAATTCAAGTTTTACAGTATTTACATTTTACGTATGTTCATCTTTGCTTAATATAAAGAATGGCACTTTCCAAGATCTCAGATGTGACAACTAGGTCGCCGATGGTCACATAATAGGATAAATCTCACGCACTGAAAAAGTACCGCACCAGCAGCAGTGTCCGCTGTACGTTCCACACCACGGATATATGTCCCATTTACTACATTACAAGCGTTACTTCCGAAGAAAAGTCTGTAGGCCCTTGCGTCTTCGACCTGTCAAATATCCATAGTTACCTACATATATGAAGGAAATTCAACTACGGTTCATGCGTCAATATATGCCACCCATAGAATACCTTTTATAGTCAATTGACCAGTTGTTAGTTCAAGAACATTACAAATTTTGATTTGAGTGAATTTTGTCACAAATTTTGGCACAAATTTCCTTTACCGTTTGAGTCCAGCTCTCTATTTCCGTTGGTGTTATTGTGTGAAACGGGCCGTTGTTGCCGAAGATAAAGTAGTAGTCAGCCCATATGGAAAAAGGGCAACTATTTATTTCCGCGGTTAGTAAGTAAGTAAGTTGTTCCAATAAAGGAATTGTTCAATGTGTATCATCGAATTTATATTTATGTATATTTATTTATTTCTCATAGGTTGTCAAATGAATTGCGATTTCTTGTTTTAACCCCATCTGTCCTATTGTTCAGATTGATTTCGTGCTGTATCTCTACAATTGCACATATATAAAAGAAGAATTCGAAACTTTTCTGCAAAGGTAAACAACATTAGGGGTTGAGATAACTACATTATTATAAGGACTCTATACGAACATGGATATGGTAATGATGCAAGGTGCGAGTACCTCAGCAGTTGATATAAATAATATTGAATATCAAGGTGATATAAGTAACAATAATAATAATAATAACAGTTCAAATACACATGATAATGATATCAATATCAGTACAATCCGTTCTCGAAGTTTATCTAATCCCAATGAATATACTGAGAAATATATTTTATTAGATCCCGGTAATCATCCACCTGGACACTTTAAATCACGAATGACACCATTTAGATATAATATTAGACAAAAATTTGATAAATTCGTTGCTAATCAATCACCAAGTTTGGCTAAATGGCAATCATCACATAGATCCTCTTTTAATGATTTTTTCTTTTCATATTCTGCATTATTAGGGTCACATACATTCTATGTATTATGTTTGCCATTGCCATGTTATTTTGGTTTATTTGAATTTACTAGAGATACAGTTTATATTATTGGTTATTCCATTTATATATCTGGATTATTAAAAGATTTCTTATGTTTACCAAGACCTAGATCTCCACCTGTTCATAGAATTACATTAAGTGAATATACGGCAAAGGAATATGGTGCACCAAGTTCACACACAGCAAATGCAATTGGTGTATGTTTATTAATTTTGCAATGGGCATTCACTAGTGAAACAGTAACATTACGAATGAAAATCACTTTGACTGTGATTGCAATAGTTTATTGTATTACGTTAACGTTAGGTAGAATATATTGTGGTATGCATGGATTATTTGATTTAATTAGTGGTGCCACTGTAGGTTTAGTCTGTTTCATTATAAGGATGATACTAAAATATACATTTATTGATTTTAATTGTGGTGATTTCTTTTGGTATCCATTATTGTCGATATCTTGGGGTTTGACTATACTTTTCAATCATCCTCAACCTATTGATGTTTGTCCGTGTTTCTATGATAGTGTCGCATTTGTTGGTGTCATTAGTGGATTTGAATTATGTGATTGGTTTATTAAATATTTTGGATTTTCTTTAGTTTATTCATTTGATTATACTACTGATATTTTAACCTTGGCAAGAAGATTAATTGTTGGTCTATTTGTTACTGTTCTATGGAAATATGTCGTAGCCAAACCATTAATTTATACAATTTTATTTAATGTATTAGGATTTGAAGATGATAGAGATTTGGATGAGCATGACGATCCTTTACCTGGAGAACGTGAATGTAAAATTTTTAAAGGTAATTCAAATGCGAATATTGTCGGTAGATTTTTAATTTATGGGGGTATTCCAATGAGTGTTCTACTGTTAAGTCCTGCTGCTGTAATACTAGTAGCAGAATATATATATTGAATAAAATTGAAATATTTATCAATTGATGAATTTTATTTTGTAATGTTACGAAACTAGCGTATTTATTTTATATGATTAGATAGGTTTTATAGAATATTAATGGCAGTCTTTTTTTGATTAGTTTGAGTTGTTGAAATGACGTTTAGTTGCTAATGAAGCACTTAATGGACCGTATGTTTTCATATTTTCTCTATATTCTTTAAATGAACCAAATGAATTACCTGGTGTCTTCTTAAAATTTATTGTTGCAGCACCTACCATTGCAGAATTTTTACTCATTACATTACCTAATGAGGAGGCAACTTTAAAAGCGGCTAATCTAGAAGTTTGAGAGATCATTGTACTTGAGTGAATATGTAAGATGAGTATTTGTGTCCAGCACAGTTGGTTATGTAGTGTTAGTACCTTATAGTATAAAGTCAAGAAAGAGACATCGAATATAAGATGTTTCTTTACAATTTCAAAGAATTTAACAGCTTTATATATATAAACATTTTCCTCAGGGTTCATCAGCATAAATAGTTCATTCACTCAAGAAACAACGTACGTACATCCCTGATGCATATTCTTAAAGTATCTATCATCTGTCAATCATTAACTTATTTCCACTTACTTTCCTAATTATTAATTAGCTATTTAATTCACGCTGTTGCCATGGGAAATATTTGCACAATATTTGCTATTTTTGCATTATGTAACAACCGCAGATGATAGGTGCCTCTGTTACAATGGCATTCGTTTTAACGTCACACTCCGAGATTAACAATTTACAATAAAAGCGGATTTTCATTATATAACTGCAGCAACAGATGAAACTGGTCGCTTTTACGCTCATTGTCGGCATTGCCAGCTGTGGCCGAAAATATTTTGCGGTGTGCCAGGGACGGCTCCGATTCGTTTGAGATAAGAAATCTTGTGAGATGTGTGACGCTGTTGCACATTGCAAAAGAGACTGTTGGGCGTGGGAGGCAGGATGGGCCGTGGGGGTGGGCAGAGAGCTCTCCAAAGTGTTACCCGGTTATGTCACTATACACGTCATTAGGGCATTCTCATGTCCCAAAAAGTAGGGTTGGGACAGCTTCGCGACTCGGCAAACGTACACAACAATGCAGTGGTTTCGCGTCACTGATTCGTATTTTCTGGGACTGAACAAACCTTGTACAAAGCAACTTTGACAAGAAACGAAATTTGACAGAACTGTTTCTCTACAGCCATTGCACTGACAACTCAACGAAAGAGTACGTTTCTGCAGAAGGTTTACGTTCACACTTCGCACGTCCTCGTTAAAGATGAAAATTTTCGTTTTCGAATCGACTTCATCTCTTTAACTGGCAACAGCAACTGGTTAGACTTCTTGCAATTTAACGATGTCGATTTACTTGAATGTCTCTTACTGATGATTACTCGAGCCGGCGTACTTTGTCAACTGAAGTTTTTACGCTATGCTGGAAATTAACTTAATTTAGCTGTATCTTTCCAATCAGACCTTATACGCTTCTTACGCGAATTATCATGTAACATATCTTATGTATATGCAATCTTTTTATACCATTGTTCTTTCTTTATTTATTTAATACAAAGATTACTCTTACTCTTAAATAGTTTCCATTAAACTTACACTTCTTATTAAAACTTGCACTCTTTATTTTCGTTATTGTCTATTTTTCATTGTATATAGCTCGAGACAGAGCAAAAAAAATATCAACTCGGTATCTAATTAACGAAGATTACAAAAGACACTGAATACTTTTGAATAAAGTCAAATTGTACTATTAAATTTGTTTTCTCATAATCCAGGAAGAAATCTCATATTATCATCTCCTGTACATATCCTTCATACCCATATCCCATTCATATATTCATCCGTTTTCGATTAACACGAAAAGTAAAGAAGATCAGCATTTCCTATTTATTCATTTGATTTGATTTATTACTGCATTCATACAACTCTCCTGTTCTTTACTTTACTCTCATAATGTCAGATACACATTTACACGATAGTAATGATGTCGATTATGAAGCTTTACCACCAAATTCTCCATTATATCATCAATTAATAGCTGGTGCATTTGCAGGAATAATGGAACATTCAGTAATGTTCCCAATAGATGCTTTAAAGACACGAATGCAATCATTATCTGCGACAGGTAATACAAGTAAAAGTTTATTATCACAAATTTCAAAAATTTCATCAGTTGAAGGTTCATTCGCATTATGGAAAGGTGTTCAATCTGTAATATTGGGTGCTGGCCCAGCTCATGCAGTATATTTTGGTACTTATGAATTTTGTAAAAAAAAAATGATTAAAGAAGAAGATCTATTCACATATCAACCTTTAAAAACAGCATTAAGTGGTGCCGCAGCAACAACTGCATCAGATGCACTAATGAATCCATTTGATACAATAAAACAAAGAATGCAATTGAATCCCAATTATAAAGTTTGGCAGATTACAAAACAAATATATCAAACAGAAGGTTTCAAAGCATTTTATTATTCTTATCCAACTACTTTAGTAATGAATATTCCTTTCACCGCATTAAATTTCGTCATTTATGAATCATCAACAAATTTCTTAAATCCTTCACATACCTATAATCCTTTGATTCATTGTATATGTGGTGGGTTAAGTGGTACATTATGTGCAGCGGTAACAACTCCATTAGATTGTATTAAAACAGTTTTACAAGTAAGAGGTAGTAAAACTGTAACTTTACCAATATTGAAAGAAGCAAACACTTTTCAAAAGGCAACTAAAGCTCTATTTCAAGTATATGGTTGGAAGGGTTTTTGGAGAGGTTTAAAACCAAGAATTATTGCTACAATGCCAGCGACAGCTATTTCTTGGACAGCATACGAATGTGCAAAACATTTTTTAACAACGACATCTGTTTTATAAATTTTGAAAATTTTATAGAGAACTACATAGAGAGCACCTATATACTTATTAAATTAATGATAGACATAACTAGATAATAAGTTAAAACGTTTATAACTCTCGATATAGTTCCATTATTCTGAAATTCTCTAACGTTTTTCATTCTTTTTTTTTATTTTTTATGTTTGGTAGCTATTTAAGAAAGTATAACTCATATCGCTAACGTAAACAAAAAAACATTAGTGACATCTGTACAATCCTCGAAAAAAGATATCAGTTAACCCTCTTAACTTCTAATCTCAAATCAACTTGATATTCAATGTATTCATTAATTAATATATAACGTACGTATTTACAAGTAATATGCTAATATTATTAATATGGTGAAGATTCAGTGTTTCATAACCCAAGAACGCTTATTCCTGTTCTAATCTTTCTTTTTTCTTTTGAATTCTTTTCTCAAGTTTCTCTTGCCTCACACGCTTTCTTTCCTCCTTAAGGTTATGTTTATCAATTTTCTCTTTCTTCCCAGGTTTCGGTACAAGATGTATAACTATTCTTGTTGTTATATCACCATCTATCACTGGACTTATCGATAGCTCTTCTACAAGTGTTTGAATCCGGTCTAAAATCTCATTTCTACGCCTTAACTCTTTTTTTGGAACTCTAACTTCCTTTTGATTTTCCTCTTCTGTGGGATTCATGCTATTCTCAAAGTCTTCTAACCAATTCTTAGATGTATAATTCTTATCATCAATATAAATGTTAATCTTATTACCTTTCTTCAGTAGATTCTCAATTTCATGTGCCTTTTGATTTAACAGATCATCTTCTCGTATTTTCCATGATAACTTGATATGTTTTAAAGTTCCCTCACTTTTAGATGTATCGTAAACTTTTTTTCTCAATAGCCCTTTCTCCAGTAATTCTTTCTCTTTCTCTTTAGCCATATCATCAGAATATTTCTTTAATGCTGTTTTGCAATCAACGATTTTAATCAAAGGAATTCTAATATCCTCAGTTACTGTTTCGATATCCACAATAGATACTCCAAGTTTATCTAAATCTAGTCCCTTTGCATAATATTTAATATTCGATGTTTCAAGCTTATGTGTCTTTTCATCAAAAATCTTAATTGAACCTTTACTGTTTAATTTAAATACTTCCCTGATGACTTTATTTGCAGCATCTTGTGCTCTCTCAGTACCACTATTCCAATTAATAACAATCCTTTTCTTCTTATTGAGATTATGATTGATTTTACTCTTACCTCTAGGAAATGGACCAGATCGACTAGCTCCTTTATCAAACATTAAATTTCTATTTTTGACATCATTGACTTTTACAGTACGTACTTTACTTTGTCTATTAGATATGATATCTCGTAAAAGATCACCAGATTCGATCTCCCCTTTATTATTGGTACTAAACAATCTCACAAATAGGGATGTTCTCCTAAATATAGCACGTCTAGCCAACATATTATTTACAGGTATTTATATGGAATTGTATTGGCAGATTCTTATTTGCTTCTTATAATCCTTACCACTCACAGTAATAACTCTTGTATGTACTGAAATTCTTCACTTTAGTTTCTTACCTTACATATTTTTTCAGTTCCAAGCGAAGAGGACAGGAGCCCGTTAACTAAGTTTACCAGATCAAATCAAACCGTATTGAAGGTAAAACTTAGACATGCATTACTTGGGTTCTAAATCTGATATTATATACCATTATATATACACTTTAATTATTAGAATAAAATAGTAATATACATTAAAATACAATATTTAAATAAAGTTATAAAAAATGTCTTAATTATTCGATTATTTATGGATCAATACCTAAGACCATAGCTAATAGAGCCATTCTAACATATAGACCATACTTCATTTGTCTGAAGTAAGCAGCACGATGATCGTAATCTACCTCCTCTTTGATTTCATTGACACGAGGTAATGGATGCATAATAGCCATATTTTGTTTAGCATGAGCTAAGATTCTGTTGTCAACAATGTAGACATCCTTTAAACGTTGGTATTCAGCCTTATCCTTGAATCTTTCCTCTTGAACTCTAGTACAATACAAGACATCAGATTTGGAAATGATATCTGGAGTTAATTCTAGACTTTCAACACCTAACATGTTAGCATCATATAATTCTTGCTTTAGAGAATCTGGTAATCTTAATTCCTTTGGAGAAACCAAGTTAATTCTGACTTGATAATGCATTAACAAACGACATAATGAATGGACAGTTCTACCATGTTTCAAATCACCCATAAATGTGACAGTAATACCATTAACAGTACCAATTTCTTCTCTGATAGTGAATAAATCTAAGAACGCTTGAGTTGGATGTTCACGAGAACCGTTACCACCATTAATAATTGGAACTGGAGAGTACTTAGCAGCGATATGGACAGACATTTCATCAGAATGACGCATAACAATAGCATCAGAGTAACTAGCTAATGTTCTAACAGTATCTTGTAAAGTTTCACCCTTCTTAACAGAAGAAACATTTGGATTAATGTTAATAACTCTACCACCTAGACGTTCCATAGCAGCAATGAACGAAGAACAAGTACGAGTAGATGGTTCATAGAAAATTGTAGTTAAGACATGAGCCTTCATAATGCTCAAAACACCTTCTCTGGCGACGGCAGCCCTTAATTCTTGAGCGACTGCGAATAAAGCATGTAAATCAGAACGGTTAAATTGTTTGATGGATAGAATGTGTCTACCTTGGAATGGATTCTTACCACGGATCAAGTTTTCTAAAGCAGATGGAGCGGTTAATTCTCTTGGAGGTTTAGAAGACATTAGTCTTTGTTCCAAGGTTGGAGGTTCAACGATAGCATCTTCAGCAGATTCAACACTGTCAAAAATCTTCGGTCTTTCAGCGGAGAATGAAAATCTCTTATCCTTCATAAATCCAATATTCTTTTGAGCTTCAACAGGTGCTTGAACAGTAGAAGTATTCTTAATAACATGAACACCAATTGGTTTTTCATCGACCAATTCACCACTTAAAACTACTGTCTTGTCCTTAACAATAACACGCTCGATACCACCGGATAAAGAAGAACCAGTATGTGGAGACCATCTCTTAGTGTCAGTAACAACATAATCTAGATCGATTTCAACAATAGCATCTTGTTCTGGTAAGTTGAAGATCTTAATTGGATTTTCATGTAAACGTAGAACAATGTCAGCAACAGTTAATTTACCTTCATGAACAGCAGTGAATAATAATGGTAAAGCATCTTTAATACCAAGACCGACTTCAACATTGTGACCAGTAATGGCGGCCAAATTGGTTGGAAGAGAACCAATGGAGAATGCATCAATAGAGTCTAAATTTTCCCAGAAGAATTCTTGATCTTCTTCAGTTGGCAAAAATACACCTTCTGGATATTGTTCTTGAGAAATAAATAAGGAATAAACGTTAATATCACATGTAACTCTAGAGTCCTTCTCTTTAACAGTTTTAATTAATGCTAAATCTTCTTTGTTAGAGACACCAGTAATATGGATAGATCTATTTTGTAAAGAGGCTAATAGAAGAATAGATGCTAGTTCAGATGTTTTAGCTTCAGCAATAATTTGCTTTTCAGTTGGCCAATTTTGTAATAATTGACTGACTTCAGAGACCTTATTTTTCAATTCATGGTAAGGTAAGAATAAAGCACTAACATCAGAAGCAGTTTGACCAACAAGTGAGATGTTATTTGGAGTACCAGCAACTGTTAAAGCAAAATCTGTGTAAGACGAATCAGTGGAAGCAGATAGAGCAGCTCTTACGGAAATACTATCAGTAATAACCGGACCTCTAAAAGCTCTTGGCATAATTTGACAGTAAGTGAAACCAGATTCTAAGAATAGACGACTAGTCTCCTTCAATTCCTTTGGACCATCAACAATGTTAGATACATTTGGAACGTAAGTAGCAATATTAACTAAACCTGGAATTGTAACAGTTCTATGAGATGTTTGGGCATCACGTTCAGAAACATCAAGTTTTAAATGTCTTGAAATTGCTTCAATTAATAATTTAGCACATTTGACATTCGTAACTAACGGAACGGAATAATCAACAGCCATACGACGAGTTTGATAACCCTTAGAAACATAAGAAGCTGGACGACGGAATCTATTAGCAGATGGTAAATTGATGTAAAGGTCAATATTGTTGTTAGCTAGATGTTGGGTCAAAGAGTATTCAGCCTTTTCATCATCATCTTGGTTCAGAACTTCTAAGTATTGAACGGACATATTGTGTTCAGTGATGAAATCAGCGGTACCTGCAGTAGCGAAAAGTTTGTAACCCATGTTGTATAACTTTTGAATAGATGGTAGTAATTCTTGTTTCTCCTTGAATGAACCAATGGACAATAGAATGTTCTTCTTTGGTAGCTTGAAACCAGTAGCTAATAGAGATTTCAAATAAGCTTCATATTTGGAGTGACCGAAAGTTGCAACTTCACCAGTAGAAGCCATTTCAACACCCAGAACAGGATCTGCACCAGCTAAACGTGGGAAAGAAAATTGTGGCACCTTAACAGCAACATAATCATCTGGTAACTTTTCAACTGGATATGGATCAAATGGTAGACCCATGATAGCCTTGGTAGCCAATTCAATTAAGTTAACACCAACAACCTTGGAAATGAATGGGAATGAACGAGATGCACGGACGTTACATTCAATAACCTTGATTTCATTATCTTTAGCAATAAATTGAATATTGTATGGACCAGTTATCTTCAAAGCCTTACCAATCTTAGCAGTGGCAACAACAATTCTGTCAACAGTCTCCTTGGCTAAATCTTGAGGAGGAACAATTAAAGTGGCATCACCAGAGTGAACACCTGCATTTTCAACGTGCTCAGAAACAACATGCATAACTAATTCACCATTTCTTGCAACTGCATCCATTTCAATTTCTTTAGCATTTTCAATGTACTTAGTAATAACAACTGGGTAATCACGAGAAACTTCAACAGCTTGTCTTAGGTAAGATTCTAAATCGTTCTTGGAGTAAACAGTGTTCATAGCAGCACCGGATAAAACATAAGATGGACGAACTAAGACTGGGTAGCCAACCTTTTCAGCGAAACTACCAGCTTCATCCATTGATGTCAATTCCTTCCATGCAGGTTGATCAACACCAATTTGATCTAACATACGAGAGAACTTGTAACGATTTTCAGCAGAATCAATCATATCTGGAGAAGTACCCAAAATCTTGACATTTTCACGGTGTAAAGTCATCGCAATATTATTAGAAGTTTGACCACCCATAGAAACAACAACACCCTGAGAGTTTTCAATTTCATAAATGTCTAAAATTCTTTCCAAGTTAATAGTTTCAAAGTATAATCTATCAGCTTCATCGTAATCGGTAGAGACAGTTTCTGGGTTGTAATTAATCATAATAGTCTTGTAATTGTTAGCACGTAAAGTTCTAACAGCAGTAACAGCACACCAATCGAATTCAACGGAAGAACCGATACGGTAAACACCAGAACCTAGAACCATAACACCATTATCTTCGAATGTTAAATCGTGAGCGGATGCATTATAAGTCATGTATAAGTAGTTGGTATGAGCTGGGAATTCAGCTGCAACAGTATCGATTTGCTTAACAAACGGAGTAATACCCAATTCCTTTCTTAGACGACGAATAGCAACTTCGTTGGAGTTTAAGAATTTAGCAATTTGTCTATCGTCAAAACCACATTGTTTAGCTTCTCTTAATAAATCACCTGGTAGATCTTCAATAGCACCAATATCGGTAATCTTCTTACCGAAAACAATTAAATCGTATAACTTTTGTAGGAACCATTTGTCAATGTTAGTCATTTCCCAAACCTTGTCAACAGAGTAACCTAATTTGCTGAAAGCATTAGCAATAGCGAAAATTCTCAAGTCAGATGGATTTAATAATTCATGATCAATATCAACTTCTAATTCGGTTTCGTTGAAACCTAAGTTAACATATTCGGTAGATCTAATAGCCTTTTGGATAGCTTCTTCGAATGTTCTACCAATACTCATAACTTCACCGACGGATTTCATAGAAGAAGATAATTCTGTAGAAACTCTGGAGAACTTCTTTAAATCCCATCTTGGCATCTTAACGACACAGTAATCTAATGATGGTTCGAAACAAGCACAAGTAGATTGAGTAATGGAATTCTTAACCTTGTCTAAAGGAATATTTAAACCTAACTTGGCTGCAGTGTAAGCTAATGGGTAACCTGTGGCCTTTGATGCTAATGCAGAAGAACGAGATAATCTAGCGTTAACTTCAATAATGCAGTATTCTTGAGAGAAGGGGTTCAAAGCGTATTGGATATTACATTCACCAACAACACCTAGATGTCTAATAACATTAACAGCAGTAGTTCTTAACATATTGTAATCGGCATCAGATAATGTTTGAGATGGAGCAACAACAATCGAATCACCGGTATGGATACCTAAAGGATCGAAATTTTCCATATTACAAACTGTAACACAGTTATCAAATGCATCACGAACAACTTCATATTCGACTTCCTTCCAACCCTTCATAGATCTTTCAACTAAAACTTGTGGAGATGAAGCAAATGCAACATTACATAGATCAACTAATTCCTTTTCGTTGTTCGCAAAACCTGAACCTAAACCACCTAAAGCATAAGCGGCACGAACAATAACTGGGAAACCGATTCTTTTAACAGCATCAAGAGCTTCTTCGACGGAACCAGCTGCCTCAGATTTAGCACATTTTTCATTAATTTCATCAATAGCATTAGCAAATAATTCACGATCTTCAGTAGTAATAATAGTATCAATTTGAGTACCTAAGACTTTAACGCCTAGGGATTCGAACTCATCCTTCATTTCAATACCAACAGATAAAGCAGTTTGACCACCAAATGTAACGTAAATGGCATCAGGACGTTCATGTAAAATAACTTTTCTAACGAATTCCGTTGTAACAGGTAAGAAATATACTTTATCAGCTAAACCCTTAGAAGTTTGAATAGTAGCAATATTTGGATTTATTAAAATTGTGTAAATACCTTCTTCCTTTAGCGCTTTAATGGCTTGAGAACCAGAATAATCGAATTCACCAGCTTGACCAATAGATAAACCACCAGAACCTAGAACTAAAACTTTCTTTGGTTGTAATCTTGGATTAGCTTCCAAATTATCCTTTAATAAACCACCTGGGAATTCAATTGGCTTTAATACCTGGGTTTCCTTATATTCTTTAACAGCTTTTAAGAAAACATCAAATAAAAATTCGGTATCTCTTGGACCTGGAGTAGATTCAGGATGGAATTGAACAGAAAAGTAAGGTAAGTTCTTGTGGTAGATACCTTCATTAGAACCGTCATTAGCATTAACGAAAAGTGGTTCCCAACCATCACCTAAAGTATCGACATCAACAGCGAAACCATGATTTTGAGATGTAATGTAACAACGACCACTGATTGTGGAAGTACAAGGAATATTTTGACCACGATTACCAAAAATCATCTTTGAAGTTTGAGCACCAGTAGACCTTGCTAATAATTGATGACCGAAACAAATACCGAAGATTGGAGTCTTCTTAGATTGGACGACACTATCCAATCTCTTAGCGACATCAGCTAGTACAGATGGATCACCTGGACCGTTAGAGATAAACAAACCATCGTACTCTTCAGTGGTAAAATCGTAATCCCATGGGACAACCTTTAATTCAACACCTCTCTTGATGAAGCAACGTATTTGATTATATTTGATACCAACATCAATAGCAACAATTCGTAAAACTTTACCATCTGGACCAGTTTGAATGTTAACCTGTTTGTTGTCGGTTGGTGGAGTGTATAATATTGGTTCCTTAGTTGACACCTTAGCGACTAAGTTTTCCAAATTTGGATTGATCCATTCAGGAACATCAAAACAATTTTTCCAATTTTCTGTAGTAGCTTCATCTAAATTAGCATTGGCATTTTGTAAAGCTAATCTACCTAGCATGGAACCACTGTTTCTTAAATGCTTAGTTAAATTTCTAGTATCGACACCATAAATAGCTGGAATACCTTCTCTTTTCAACCATTGAGATAAAGAAGAATTAGCTAAATAATGAGAGTATGCTTCAGTGTAATGAGAGACAACTAAACCAGCAACATGAATTCTATTACTTTCGAAATATCTTGGTAAACCCTTGACTAATTCATCTTCTAGAGTCATATCAGGAACACCGTAGTTACCTACCAAAGGATAAGTAATGACTAAAATTTGACCTTCGTAAGAAGGATCAGTTAATGATTCTGGATAACCAACCATACCGGTTTGGAAAACTAATTCACCAGCGGCTGATTTTTCAGCACCAAAAGAATAACCTTGTAAAGTGACACCATCTTGTAATTCTAAAGTAACTAAACGATCACCCACAGCTTCTAGTGGATGAGTGACTGGACAAGTTGGAACAACTGAAGACATAGTTAACAAAAAGTTGGAATTAATTAATTAAAAGTGGAAGAATAATAAAAATGTGAGATATTCTTTTGTAACAGTCTAGTAACTTGTTAAAGGGTTATGTTAATTTGAATTTTTTATGGATTTTGGTTATTTTTTTGGGTATATTTTAAATATATATATTTTCAATATTTTTAATGTTTTAAGGTTGCTTTCTTTTATATTAAGGAACGTATATTAAATAATAACAGAAAGTGCAAACAATAAATTAAAAAGGAAATGCAAAAAGAAAAGAGACTGGATTAAATAGAGATTTGTTAGTAAAAATAAGTTTCAATTGAATGAAGATACGTTGAGAAAGTTTAATTAACCCTTGTTTTCAATAATGATTATATTAGCACGACGATCACTTTGTAATTAAAAAAAGGGAAGTTTTCCATTTTCTCTTCGAAGTCCATCAACTTTTAGACTCGGCGAAAAATTCCTTAATAAGATGCTTTTTCTGCTAAGAAATACACGCAGCGAGATCGAAAAGTTGTGCACGGATTGATTAATTAGCTGCTGCAACAATATGAGAGCCATTGCAACAAACAGAATCAACGAAGACTGTAAAGCTATAACGTTTCGACCAACTTCATGACGTTCATGACAGAACGAACAGTAGACAGAGGGATAGCCACCTCAATCGAGAAAACTAGATAAACATTTCTTCATCTTCTTTTTTTAGCGCATTTTAAAACAAGTAGTGGTAGGAACCTCTCATCGAATGGCTGATAACATATTTTTTTGATTTATACATACAGTTAGATTATCGTAGTAACTTCTTTTGACTCAATTATAATGTAATATGATTAAATCTAAGTAAATATGCAAAATTTAATTAGAAATTAGTATCTGGAGTAATATTAATTGGATTCTTTTTCAAAAGATCTTCAAACCAGATTAGGAAAATATTGGTTAATTAAGGATTAAATGTGTTTGATCCGTTGTAGATTTTTTCTTAACAAGTAACTAACAAAGAGAAAATACATAATAAAGACAAGAAAAATGAAAATAAAAATATATCTTTCCAAGAGAAAGGTAATAGGAAGAAACCTTTTGTAAACTAAAACAGTCTAATTAAAACATACCGTTCTATGATATGACCATAATATTTAGAACAAAATATATTGGAATTGAAATTGACCTTCAGATATCTGGATTTTTTGTCAAGTATTTATACTTCATAAAATGAATTTCAATAACTTTCTCAAAATTGTTTTGTTTCAGTAAATAGAGTCAGCTTCACTAAGAGATCACCGCATAAATGGTGTTTCCCTTTTAATTAAATGCGAAAATGACCTTAAAAAAATTTTTCACCAGGAAACCCACACCGTGCATAATGGGGATTATTTCCGACGGAGACAATTGTCCTAGTTTGTCCATTTATTGCTGTCTTGCATGAGGACAATTTTTATATCCCACGCAATAATATATGCACCATAAGAGAAACTGTTGCATATGTCCTGAAATATTTCATATGTCGAAACAGGAGATTCGCGATGAGGTGAAATCATCAGAAAGTTTTTACGACGTTTTAATGTGTCATTAAACACTTTGCATATCGACATCATCGCTATTGTCTCAATGTGTTTGTTATGCACAATTATTACAGATTTCTATGAATAGGATTCTTAATTTATATTTGGGTTGTTACTAATTTTTAAATATAGGGTTCATGGATATTTATATGAGATTAATTGTTATTATTATATTTATATGAATATTATTAATTATATGTAAACTCAAATGTGAGTTAGTAAATTTATGTATTTATATGCGTATGACTATCTTGATTATTTTTTGTAATTTTGTATGCTGTAAATTTTGTGAAAGGTATAATGCATGATTAGAATGAAATCCTTGAATGCCGTGTCAAACAATAGCCTCGTTAATTCTTTGTTGACGATCTCTAAGAGAATAATCTGTCTCTGTATTATCCGAGTGTGAATAATTGTCTGAGTGTGTAGATTGGGGTCTAATTGATGAAGATTCGTAACTGGTATTTCCGTGCTGTTCTTCATTTTCATCTTCTTCTGTGAAATAGTCATTTGGATGAGGTTGATACCTTTGATATGGCTGTTGAGGGAAACTTCGTTGATGTGAAGTTCTCGAACGATCATTATGTTGAGATGCTGAGTGTGATGATGCTGGACCCTCATGATTAAAATCTTGTGTAAGTGATCTATAAATTGGAGTCTCTTCAACTTTACTGGTAAACTTTCTCATACTTTTCCTAAATAAACCTGTTAATGGATCAACATTTTCAGCATGATCCTTACGTCTCTTCAATTTCAAATCTTCAATGTGATCTATATGTTCTAGTCTATCACTTGGTAAAATAATTGCACGATCTAATGAATATGGTAAACCTCTATTTCTACCTCTAATTAACATTCCAATAATCACTAGTTTTGATAATGGAGTGAAACGAGATGAGAAGGATTGATTCGTCGATGGATAACCTAACGACAAACCAACGGTACCATAAGCACTAACAACTTCAAATAAAATCGAAAATACGTTAAAGTTTGGCATTGTTGAATCCTTAATTTTATCATTTTCACAAATACAGATAATGAATAAACCTAGAAATACAAACCATAAGTCAAAGGACAATTGGTTCCTTAAATGTTGTCCAATGAATGATTTCGTAGAGATATGTGCATCTTCTGGTTCGCCATGTCTAGTCTTACGTTTCCTATTCTTCTTTTTCTTCTTCTTACTACCAGATGCATTGCTGGACGCACTGCCTTTGTTACTATGTAAACTTCCTTGCAGGGTGCCATTAGTTGAATGACTGCCAATGTGATCTCCATTACCGGAATTATAAATATTACCCTCGCCATCGTTTTCAGATGCCTCCTCTTCTTCTTCCTCTTCCTCTTCCTCCTCTTCACCTTCAGATTCAGATTCAACTTCTCCGTACAAACCTAATGATTGTTCTTCATAAACATTAGTTCTCCTAATAGAAATAGCCAGAGGTAAGACAGAGACATACATCATTAACATATATGAAACTTGTGTGGCTGCATTCAATTGACTTAAGTCAACAACACCAAAACCAGCTGTTCTTGTACTAACAGCTTGAAACAAACCATTTAATACTCTATAACCTTTAGAGATAGGTTTTAAAACAGCCGATCCCAAATCTAAAATAATGAAAAGAATGAAATCAGTTAAATTCAAACCTAATAACGTTAACAGTAGCCACCAAGTAGCCGATTCTGGGAATAACAGTGTAAAACAACGACGCGGATGATCCAACAGGAAACCTGTACTTTCACGAATATGAGATAAATCTGGTGATAACTTGAAAATGACCCAAATAATCCAACGTAATAATATTGGGAAACCAGTATTACCAATAATGATAAACCAGATCATAACGACTAGTGGATAAACGGCAGTATTAAAAGAATTCATCGAATCAGGAGTTAATGTCAAACCTAAGTCATTAAATGAACTCATTGCAGTCCAGAAACCCCACCAAGCAGGTGAGACACCGCTACTTCGAACAATATGTGCATATTTTGTATCACGACAAATCCATGGTAACATCATGACAAAACACATAATGTGGAATCCAACATAATAAATGATAAGAATTCGACACAGCAATTTAATAGCCCTATATTCAACACCACCTAATTCATTCTTTTGAATATTAGTCAAACCTGTAAAGTTTGAATTACGCGAAACTGTTGGTTGCCATGACAAATAATTTGAACTCATTGTCTTGGATAAAGGATGTATTTGATCAACAAAATTTGGACTTAAATCATCATCCGGATGAAATCCATAATAGCTTTGATGACTATCATCATCATTGCCATCTTGTTCTTTCCTTCTATTTTCCGAGTCATCGTCATCGTCATCGAGGTTATCGTCATCAGCGTCATTATCGTAACCGTCATCAGTGGTATAATGACTAGTCTGGCGGTATAAATTATCATTTTGTCTATTACTATTATTTGATGATTCGTACAGTAAATGGGGTAATGCAGAATTTGATTTTATACCGCTACCACTTTGGTTTGTATCCGGGAGTGAGCTCACTGAGTTAAGTGATCTTGCAGAATCATCGAAAGTCATCTGGCTATCTGGATTAGACCTAATATGTTGACTTCTGAATTTCTGAACATCTTGCAATGCATCAATATTATTCTGCCTTCTTCTGGCAATATATTTCGCGCCTATCTTTCTTGGGCTTCTCAGATGTCTATTATTTCTGTGTTCTTTCTTCCACTGTTTATAGACCATCTTCTGGAAATCAGGTTCTTGAGCAAGTTCATTTAATTTAGATTTATCACTTGCGCTAAATGTCATCGAATGTGATAAAACCTTTTGGATTGAAGGTTTTGTATTAGTAGAAGTACCAGCTTCCTCATCAGTCTCATTATCGGCAAAATATTCATCGGCAACTTGTGACTGATTGGGATCCTGAAAACTATCTCTTCTAGAACCACGATATTTGGCTGATTCTGATCCCTTTTCATTGTTTTCAATTGAATTTGTAGATAACCTTCTTTTCAAATTCTTCCTGAATTTTCTACCTTTACGTAACTGTTTCATCAAATATTTGGAAGTTGAGGGAGCTCTCTTATATGGAGGACGTTTTGAGGACCAAGTTGGAACTTCCTGCGTCGATTCCATCTTTATCAAATGTTTTCTTGGAGGCTGTTGAATATCAAACTGGATAGTTTGTCTATGTTGTGGAGGTTCTGGTCCAAATGTCACTGTCGGTTTTTCTTCATAATTACCAGTAATCGGATGCATTGTGATTTTATCACTCATATCTTGGTGATGTTGTGCATCGACTTCAGTGGTTGATTGGGTTTTTACCAGCGAGAACTTACTGCCTTCCTCAGATTTAGATCTGATGGAATGTCTAGGACTTTGTCCAGATGGGGATAATTCGTTTATTCCTGATTCTATTTCCGAATCCATCTCAGATTCTGTTTCTGAATTATCTGACACAGCAAACGAATCTCCAATCTGGTTTGAATTATCACTTTCATTCGATGTGTTATCATCGTTAATATCTGCTGCATTACCACTATTAATACTATCATTATAATCCGAGGACAAAATGGATGGTTCATGATAATTTGTCGAACCTGCTCTACTTTTCTCCGATGAAACATCATTCATCAGATCAAGCGCCGATGATGTTTTGTTTGGAGCATTTAATTGAACGATATGCGGCGTTACACTATGATGCATAGAACCATTAGATTCTGATCTTCTATGCATTGTACTGACACTTAATCTTGACATTTCTCCAGTAGATCCTTGTAGTTGAGAGGTTAGCTTTGGTTTATTCTTTTGTACAGGCTTTTGCAACTTTTTTTCATTCGGTCCTTGAATAACTAATGCAGGACCATCATTTTCTTCAGTTTCCTCATGTTGATCTCTCAACATTTGAAGTGATCTTAACATATCTTGAGGTGTAATTTCTGTAGATTGTCTTCTTTTGGCGAATCTTTCCTTTTCAGATTCTATACTTATTGCTGAAGCAGATCTCGGTAAATTTCTAATACTGCGACGATCTAATGAGGGTCTCTTAGAATCCATACCATAATTTCCTGAACTTCTAGGTTCCATGGTGATATTATCTACCATAATTGGTGACTTGGATCTTTGTATATCTCCATCTAAATTAGATGGGGTAGATGTACGTGTACGTGTACGGGATCTAGACCTAGACCTAGACCTAGACCTTGACCTTGAATTCGAATGGCTTCTCTCCCCTTTGATGTTATCTCCCTCTTCTTCTTCTGTTATACCTTCCTCATCTCTATTCACTAATTGACCACTAAATAATTTTTCTTGAAAATCTTTACTACTTGAAGGTTCCCTTTTAGTGGTTATATCTGAAGTGTTCGTGCGACCAGATAAAGTCGCAGAATTAGCGTTTGCAGCAATTTTATTGTTGCTCGATGTTATATCGGTTGAACTTTCCTTTGAATTGTCTCTTTTAGTTGTATCACTTGATGTTATTGTAGTAACATCATGATTATGCGTACTTATATTTCTTTTCATCTGATCCGATTGAGAATGTGGGGACATTAGACTTGGATTACTACCATTGTTGATATCTATTTTTGAGTAACTATCTGTTGAATGTTTTTGGTTATTTTGTAAAAATGTGACTGTTGGACCATTTTGCATTTCATAACTATCATGCTCTCCATTATCATCTTGATAATGTCCATCGTTGCTGTTATTCACGTACGTATCACTATTTTGAACCGAAGGATTAAATCTCATTGAATATTGTCTCGGTATTGTCATTGATCTTCTAGTCATTTCTCTTTGTAAAATTGTTTTCGTTCTTCTCATTTTGAAATCTTTCTTAGAGAAATCATTAATACCATCAAAATATCTTTCAAACCAATATAATCTCACGAAAGCTAAAAAACCATGGATCGCTATTGGAGTAGTCAAACAACATGTAATGTAAATAATGATTTGTTGATATAAAGTTAATGAATTGACATCGATTGTATTCAAACCACCTTGTGTTGACGCACCTGTTGCCAAAAACAGAATATCAATATATTTTGCATTTTTCACTGGATATAATAAAATTGAAGTTAAAATTGTCATCGAAATAATATAAATATAATGTACTGCAATAAAATTTGGAAATAAATATTTTTTCAATGGTTCAATCCATGAGCCTATCTTTGCGATAGTATCACGAATTTTATGTCCTACAGATTTCTTGTATGATTCTGGTATTGTAAAATTTGGTGCTAATGTCGAGACTCTCGTTAATGTTCTTCGGAGTCGCGGGACTCTTTGTGATATATGCATTTGTCTTGGGAAGTATGATGTAAAATTTTGAATGGAATATTTAAAATAATGTCAAACTTAAGTAATCAACCACTTAAGTAATTTGTGATAACAGCCTATTTCTGTATAAAAAAATTCACCTACTTACTATTTATAAATATATGACTTATTTTTAGATTGTGTCGTCAGTTACAAATAGGACAAATTATCTTGTATCTTTATAAATATTTAAATTCTACCTTTTTTCTTTCTTTCTACCTTTCCAAATAAATATATCGATATTAATTCTACCTTTTTATACTTTGTTGTAGTTGGGCTTTTACTTTTATGCACTAGGGAGTACTTCTAAATAATAAATTCTTTGTATCTTTTATTGTAATTATTCTAGCAGCTAACTTGTCACTTCCATCGATCAATTAGAATCAAATTTTCACTAACTTGAATTTTAGACCGACCATTGTTTATCAGAATTTGTTATTGTTTATCCTGTCGATGGAAGCCACTTGGGGGCGTAGATATCTCGCGTTGTCCTCGTGGAGCGCATCAAAATTTGTGAAAAACAAGTAACAGTCAGTACTATCAAAATTAAATTGTTTCATGCTTTCAGGATATATAAGAATTACTATTGTATATATTATATATGTATATTTTTTCTTTTATTATTGTTGCAATGTTTTGTTTATGGTAACCCACCCATATGTAATGCTGGAACCACTTTAGGTAACCCGTTTTCACCTCTTTCTGCCAAGATTTCTTTACGTTTTTGTAATCTTGTTGTAATATAATCGCTCATACCAACGTTAACGTCTCTATATCTGACTAACCATGGATGTTCAATTAATGCAGCATAATTCGGTCTCCTTTCTGGAATCTTTTGTAAACATAATGCGACGAATTCTTGTGCTTCGGGACTAAACCTATCTGAAGGTAATTTTGGAGCAGGACCATCCACAATGGCACTTAATTGTGAGAAAATATTATCGAATGTTTCAGGTGGGTAAGGGTATCTACCTAGTGCCATCTCCAGGATACTTAATCCTAGAGACCAAATATCTGATTGAACAGTGTATGTAGCAATATCTGGATTCAATGATTTGATACGTTCAGGTGCCATATATGATTGACAACCAATATTTGTCTTTGCCATTGAAGCGACTAAATTCCCAGAGACACCAAAATCACATAATTTGATTGTGCCTTGTTTTGCACTACAAAGAATATTTGTTGGTTTAACATCTCTGTGAATAATGTTATGAACATCTTTCAGTACTTTCAAACCGCGGATCACAGCATTTGTAATATAAGCTAATTGAGGTTCATCGATACCCCCAATTTCGGGACTAGGATCATAGATTTTATCTAACGAACCACCATCCATATATTCCATACACATGTATACTGCCCCCTCGATGAAGAATGCACCATAGAAATCAACGATATATGGAGATTGGCATTTATGTAAAATTTCTAATTCCATTAGGATTTGTTTAAATTTGGCTTCATCTAATTCTAATTTAACTTCCTTCATTGCCATTATTACATTAGTTGGTTTATGAAGTACTTTTGAAACATTACCATAATTACCATGACCTAATTCTTCAATGAATTCTAATTCATCCAATGTAATTCTTGAACTTGACCCATTACTAAAATCGATCCCTGTTGAGGATAATGAAAGTTTTCCCGCGAAATTTAATGAACCTGATTTAATATCAACATATTTTGAGAAAATTGAGAATAAACCACCGGATCCACTCCCACTCCCACTTGAACTAGATCCACTACCTTCATTATTTGCACCCTTTGTCTTATCATTTGAAGAGATCGAAGTACGTTGTACACCATTAATCAATGAACCATGAGTACGTCTACCCACTTCATTAGTCGGAGAGCCTTCGAATTCATGTGTAGTTGTTGCAGAGGACGATGTACCCTTGGTTAAGTTTTTCAAAGACATACCGCCTGGTGGTAATTTTAAACCTCTTCTTGCACTTAAACTTTGTTTTGGTTGTCTATTTTGTGCAGCTGTGTTGTTTGCACCTGTTATAATTACCGGTCTTCTTGGAGCTCTTCTATTTGGATTAAATTGTTGCGGTACTGTGGCGATATTTGAATTTTGTCTATTTAAATTTGTATTTATTGTCATTCTATTAATTGGCTTACTCATGTTTGTTGATTGTTTCCTTATCGGCGTGTCTTTGTTGTTGTCGTCGTTATTATCAATCGTTAATTTATTCATAGATTGTGTAATTTTTGTTGAATTTGTATTTGCAGTCGATGTTGTAGTAGTACCAGATACTGGAGGTAATGGAGGTAACGGTTTATTCACTATACTTACATGTTTGGATTGTGAACTTGATGTACCTATGCTAATGTTATTACTGTTGTTGTTATTGTTCTTATTAATATTATTATTTGTTATTGTTGTTGTTTCGTGGGGAATTGTACTACTATGCATCATTGATCTAGTTTCTATTGCAGATTGTGTCTTTAAATGCGATCTTGATCTATTTTTAATTGCCTGAACAGCGGTAGTACCAGTATTATTATCATTCAATTCATTATCATTATTTTTTGTTGAACTGCTGTTAGATATACTTGAATTATCATCTAATTTTTTCTTTAAATTAGTTGAACTGTTATTTTTTGATGATGAGGAACTTCCTACACTAGCCGACCTTTTCAAGGCTCTTTGTTCTTGAAATGCTTTCACCCTTGCATGTAAATTTGCATTAATATTATCATAATGTGAGGATGTTGAAGATGCTCTTTTAATTGAAATATCTTGATCCGTAATATTGGTTTCATCAGTAGACGTACCATTAGATAATCGTGACATATGTGTAATAATAAATTTATAATATCTTGTCTATCTGTCTATGTCTTGGGAGGGGCTATATATTATAATCAGGATACTAATAATATTAATGTAATGCTGATATAAAGTGTATGTTTCCTAAAAAAAAACACACTTACTAAGAAATTAAATTTTCTTTTGACTTAGGATTATTTTTACTAGTCTTTTCTGTTTATTCGATATATAATAAATTTTCTTTTCTTGAGGAAAACACCACAACGGAAGCACCGTATGTACAAAGAGGATCCAATGTATTGAAAACCGCATAACATGGCATAACAATTAATAAGAAATTGTAAATTTCATATCCCGCGCTATGGCAAATCTAAAGGAGAAAGAAAGCAAGAAAATTTTTTTTTCTATATGCGGGAGAATCACCGGAGATGAGGGTAACGTTCGGAAGTTTGACGGGGTTTAAATCCGGTGCAGTCACGTGCAGGTTCGATTCATTTGGAAATCAAGATGCGATCAAAACGTTGAAAAAATCAAATGGAAGAGTCAAATTAATATGTGTGTATACGTAATAGAGAGCAACTCGGTTGTTTGGCGGATGTAGCTGCTAGTGACAGTAGGGCTATATGCATGTATAAATGTACAACTGTGTTTCTGATTATTGTGTGTTAATTAGTATACGAACCGAGAGAATGTGACACATCGATAGTGAAGGAATTTACAGGAGCAAGATATGTCTAAGTTGAGTTTACACGATACGCGTTATTCCGATAGTAAAAATCGTTACCCAAAAGTGCTTCTTGAAAGAACACGAAAACTGTTATGTTTTATAGGGAAGATGTGCTTGCACTTCTTTGTATCGCCCTATATGAATGGCGACCAATATTTAACGCGTTAATGAAATGTTCTGCCTGTTCTTGCTGTTATGTTTCACGTGAATCAGGGTTTTAGCCACAAACCTAAATTGGTAACGTTATCACTTTTCTTGTTTCTATTGGCTGTGTTTAAACAATTGAGGGAATTAATTATTTTGTTTTCCATTTTCCTAACAAAGCGAGGCGAAACTGGCAGAAGAAGGTATCCTTTGAAGAGATTCACTGGGCAAAATTCTATCTGTTCGTGTGATATTGACTATTCCGGATAAACGCAAAACATAATGATGACAGTGTTGTACGACAGTGTTAGTGCAGCGATGTTTGAGCCGTTCCGTCGAAGAAGAAAAGAAGAAGTAAGATCGTTGGGTTTCAACCCAGAATACGCCGTGGTACATTCTCTATTTTATGGATATTTTACACAGCCATACATATCCGTCAAATCAGGGCAGCTACAGGACAATCTTTGGGAGTGTGCCAACAGTACGCCTGTTTCTCTGCTTATCGGATTTCCTGCTCACCCATTATATTGATAGTGGTCGAATGCGAAGAAACACACGCAGCACTCACCATTTTCAATTTCGTTGGGCACAGAACGTGCCGCACATCACTTACCAACCGATACCCTGCTTTATAGTGTACTAAGAATAATCCAAGGGAAATGCTACTAAAAAGCACCCTGAACAATAAATACCCTGTTGAGAGCTTCTCAATTTACGGTGAAAATATTTCATTTCGACCGGTTCTTATGCTCTGTGCACGTAGATATGTAGTTTCTCTTTTAGTCCACAGGATACTAACCGGCCTGCCACCATCATCTGGGTGCAGTGGTTTCACAGTATTTCTTATCGTCCCATATCTCTTGCACATACATACCGTTGTCCCGTTAATCCAATAACAAAACTGGACAAACAAACAAGCAATAATTGAATGACAATAATCATCTTTGTCGGTTCTTTGCTAATATCATTTCTTTTTTAGGCGCATATATCTTTCTTTCTTTCTCTCGGTTTACGAGCCGTGTTCTGCACTCGAACATTTTTTTTTTTTTTTTCAGTTGATGAACTTGATGATGACTGTTTAGTTACTATGAAAGACTCGAGAGGCATTAATAAATTTATTACCAAGTGTAATATGAAGAAACTATAGCTGTTAAGTTATTTTTAATTACTTATAGATTTCGTGCATCGACGGTTGGTATCATCATATAGTATATACTATAGACAAATCACAATTTAGATTTATATATATATATATAAAGGGACAATGTTTTAACTCATTTTTTATTTCATCTTTAATCGTCAAATTTCAATCTTTTGGTTCTGTTCAAAATACACCAATCAATTATTACCTTTTATTATTGTAATTAACTTACTATAATAATAATATACCCTTACATTTTTTTAATACTATTTATTATTATTGCATAATAATCTAATAACTAATATCATATATTACAATTTTTTAAAAAGGTTATAATTATATCACATCACAGTCATCATGTCTGAGAAGGAAACATCTTCTAAATCAGGCGCTGATGATACTAATTCAATTAACGGCTCATTAGCCGATTCAATTCATTCATATGAAGCTTATGAAGGTACTGCCAACCCACAAGATGTCGAAGACCAAGGTAATGAATCACAATTATCAAGACATTTATCTCATATCTTATCTAATGAAGAAGGTATCAAAAAATTAGAATCTCTAGGTAGAGTCATTTCTACTAAAACTAAAAAACAAATGGATAAATTCGAAGTTAACGATATGGATTTCGATTTACGTGCTTTATTAAATTATTTAAGATCTCGTCAATTAGAGCAAGGTATCGAACCAGGTGATTCAGGTGTTGCTTTCAGAAATTTAACTACTGTAGGTGTAGATGCTTCTGCCGCATATGGTCCATCCGTAGCAGAAATGTTACGTGGTATGGCAAGTGCCCCAGCTAACATCTTCAAGAAAAATGCTAATGTTCCATTAAGAAACATTATTCAAAATTGTACAGGTGTTGTCGAATCCGGTGAAATGTTATTCGTTGTCGGTAGACCAGGTGCAGGTTGTTCAACATTTTTAAAATCTATTACAGGTGAAACTGATGCCTTTGTTTCGGTAGATGGTGATTTCTCCTACGATGGTTTAGAACAACATGAAATGATGCAAAAATATAAAGGTTACGTCATTTATTGTCCAGAATTAGATTTCCATTTCCCAAAGATTACAGTTAAGGAAACTATTGATTTTGCTTTAAAGTGTAAAACTCCCCGTGTTAGAATTGATAATATGTCTCGTAAAGAATACGTTGACAATTTAAGAGATTTATGGTGTACTGTCTTTGGTTTGAGACATACTTATGCTACTAAAGTCGGTAACGATTTCGTTAGAGGTGTCTCTGGTGGTGAACGTAAGCGTGTCTCCTTGGTGGAAGCCCAAGCAATGGGTGCCTCTATTTACGCCTGGGATAATGCCACTAGAGGTTTAGATGCCTCCACTGCTTTAGAATTCGCTCAAGCTATTAGAACAGCAACAAATATGATGAACTCTTCTGCTGTTGTTGCCATCTATCAAGCCGGTGAAAATATTTACGAATTATTCGATAAGGCTACTGTGTTATACAACGGTAAACAAATTTTCTTCGGTCCAGCTGATCAAGCTGTTAAATACTTCGAAAACATGGGTTGGGTTAAACCAAATAGAATGACTTCTGCTGAATTCTTAACTTCTGTTACTGTCGATTTCGAAAATAGAACTTTAGATATTAAACAAGGTTACGAAGATAAAGTTCCAAAATCTGGTGCTGAATTCGAAGAATATTGGTTAAACTCCGAAGAATATCAAGTCGTCTTACAAGAATTCGATAACTACCATGCCAGACATCCTGCTGAAGAAACTAGAGAAAGATTCGAAGCCGCTAAGAAACAAAGATTACAAAAGGGTCAAAGAGCTTCTTCTCAATATGTTGTTAATTACTGGCATCAAGTTTGGTACTGTATGATTCGTGGTTTCCAAAGAGTTAAAGGTGATTCCACTTATACCAAGGTTTACTTATCCTCTTTCTTAATTAAAGGTTTGATTGTTGGTTCTCTGTTCCACAGAATCGATGATAAATCTCAATCTACAACTAAAGGTGCCTACTCTCGTGGTGGTATGTTATTCTATGTCTTACTGTTTGCTTCTGTTACTTCCTTAGCTGAAATTGCCAACTCTTTTGCTACTCGTCCAATTATCGTTAAACATAAATCTTACTCAATGTATCATTTATCTGCTGAATCATTGCAAGAAATTTTAACTGAATTCCCAGTTAAATTCGTCGCTGTCTTAACTTTATCATTAGTTACTTACTGGATTCCTTTCATGAAATATACTGCAGGTGCCTACTTCCAATACTTACTATATCTGATTACTGTTCAACAATGTACTTCTTTCATCTTCAAATCTGTCGCTACTTTAACAAAGGATGGTGCTACTGCCCATGCTCTTGGTGGTCTATGGGTTTTAATTCTTTGTATCTATGCTGGTTTTGTCTTACCATTACGTGAAATGCATCATTGGATTAAATGGATTCATTGGTTAAATCCTTTAAGTTATGCTTTCGAAAGTTTAGTCTCTACTGAATTCCATGGTAGACAAATGAAATGTAGTGCTTTAGTTCCATCTGGTCCAGGTTATGAAAATATCACTATCGCTAATCAAGTCTGTGATTCTCCTGGTGCCATTAAAGGTCACGAATTCGTTGGCGGTGATGCTTATATCAAGGCTCAATACCATTATGATTATTCTCATGCCTGGAGAAATTGGGGTATTAACGTCGTTTGGACTTTCTTCTACATTTGTTTCAATGTTGCTATGTCTGAATTCATCAAACCTTTAGAGGCTGGTGGTGATTTATTATTATACAAGAGAGGTCACATGCCTGAAATGGGTACTGAAAATGCTGAAGCTAAGACTGCTACAAGAGAAGAAATGATGGAAGCATTAAATGGTCCAGATGTCGATCTAAATGCTGTTATTGCAAGTAAGGATGTCTTTACATGGAACCACTTGGATTACGTTATTCCATACGATGGTGCTACTAGAAAATTATTAAGTGATGTTTTCGGTTATGTTAAACCTGGTAAGATGACTGCTTTAATGGGTGAATCTGGTGCTGGTAAGACTACTTTATTAAATGTCTTAGCTCAAAGAATCAACATGGGTGTTATTACTGGTGATATGTTAGTTAATGGTAAGGATCTACCTGCTTCATTTAATAGATCTTGTGGTTACGTTGCTCAAGCTGATAACCATATGGCTGAATTATCTGTTAGAGAATCTTTAAGATTTGCTGCCCAATTAAGACAACCAAAATCTGTTCCATTAGAAGAAAAATTAGAATACGTTGAAAAGATCATTACTTTATTAGGTATGCAAAACTATGCTGAAGCTTTAGTTGGTAAGACTGGTAGAGGTTTAAATGTCGAACAAAGAAAAAAATTATCTATTGGTGTTGAATTGGTTGCTAAACCATCTCTATTGCTATTCTTAGATGAACCTACTTCTGGTTTAGATTCTCAATCTGCTTGGTCTATTGTTCAATTCATGAGAGCTTTAGCCGATTCTGGTCAATCTATTTTGTGTACTATCCATCAACCTTCCGCTACTTTATTCGAACAATTCGATAGATTATTATTATTAAAGAAAGGTGGTAAGATGGTTTACTTCGGTGATATTGGTGAAAACTCTAATACTTTATTAAACTACTTCGAACGTCAATCTGGTGTTAAATGTGGTGTTTCTGAAAACCCTGCTGAATATATGTTAAACTGTATTGGTGCTGGTGCTACTGCTAGTGCTTCTGCAGACTGGCATGATCTATGGTTGGCTTCCCCAGAGTGTGCTGCTGCTAGAGCTGAAGTTGAAGAACTTCACAGAACCTTACCTGCTAGACCTGTTAGTGATGATCCTGAATTAGCTACTAAATTTGCTGCTTCTATGGTTACTCAATTCCAATGTGTTATCAAGAGAACCTACTTACAATTCTGGAGATCCCCTGTCTATATCAGAGCTAAGTTTTTGGAATGTGCTACTTGTGCTTTATTCATCGGTTTATCATATGTTCGTATCAATCATTCGGTTGGTGGTGCTGTTGAAGCTTTTGCAGCTATTTTCATGTTACTATTGTTGTCTTTAGCTATGATTAATCAATTACACGTTTTCGCTTTCGATTCAAGAGAATTATACGAAGTTAGAGAAGCTGCTTCTAATACTTTCCACTGGAGTGTCTTATTATTGTCTCATTGTTTAATTGAATTAGGTTGGACTGTTGCTTGTCAATTTGTCTGTTGGTTCTGTTACTACTGGCCTGCTGGTTTCTCTGGTAATGCTCCTGAAGCTGGTTATTTCTGGTTCTTATACGTTTTGATTTTCCCAATGTATTTCGTTACTTATGGTTTATGGATTCTTTACTTCTCCCCAGATGTTCCATCTGCTTCTATGATTAACTCTAATATATTTGCTGCTATGTTGTTATTCTGTGGTATCTTACAACCATCTGAAAAGGCTCCACGTTTCTGGATTTTCATGTTTAGAATCTCTCCATTTACTTATGTTGTCGAAGGTTTAGTTGGCCCAGAAGTTCACAACAAGAAGGTTAAATGTAACCGTGATGAATTGAATATTATGGATCCACCATCTGGTCAAACTTGTGGCCAATATTTGAACACTTATATCAATAATCATACTGGTTTCTTAATGAACCCTGAAGCTACTGCTGATTGTGAATACTGTCCATACACTGTTCAAGATGATGTCGTCTTACCATATCACGTCAAATACCATCACAGATGGAGAAACTTTGGTTTCATGTGGATTTACATTGGATTCAACTTATTCTTAATGCTTTCCTGTTATTACATTATGAGAGTTAAGGTATGGAGTTTGAAATCTGTCTTAGACTTCAAGAAATGGTTCAATGGTCCAAGAAAGGAAAGACATGAAGATAAGCCAAATGTCTTTGCTACTACAACAGCTGATCAACAAGCTGTTCAAAAGAAGGAAGCTTAGTTATAAAGCTTTCCCTCTTTTTTGTCATTTAATTTTATGTATACAACACGACTTTATAGATTCTTTAAATATTAATTACTTTGTTATTTTTAAAACGTTTTAAACTATTCTTTATTAATCTCAATTGCGATATGATAATGTAGATTATAAAGAAAACGAATAAAAGTGGCATGACGGTCACTAATAATACTATATGAGGAGGGGAAGATTACAAGGTTCTCGCTCAAAATAGATGATCGTGATGTATTTTAGCTTCTGATACAATAGCCTCCGAATTGTACAATGAAAAACAGAATAATTGTTCATATTAACTTATCTAAAATTGATAGATATCAATCTTAAGTCTCTCAAAGTTATATTAAATACCTTCATTTCGGTAAAATTCAAAAACAGGTTTATATGAATTTATTATGTACGTTATGTATGTTATGTAATATAGAATTCTTATGAAAATATGGCGGGAGCTCGGAACCAGAATATATACTGAACATTACATTAGCAAACAGCAGAACACGGTTTGATACCTCTACGCAAATTATTGTACTGAAAGTCTCCATTATGATACCCAAAATTTCAGACTTTTACTGAAATTAATAACCATTCATTGATCAGATACCAAGCCTATATAGAATCGGAATACAGGTTTGTTTGTTTTCTTTGAGCAACCTTTACCTGATATTTTCAACAATAGTACTCAATTAAGGTATTTAGATTGGGTTGCTAATGAAATAATAACACAACCACCTAAATATCCAAGTAATTGAAAGAATGCTCTTCTAGATAACCGAACTTGTTCGATTTTACTATGAGATTGAGCAAAGATATCACGTATTTGCTTGAAGATTGACGAGAAACCCATCTTTAGAAACTGGCACAGAACACCCTTGGAATGGTAGATGGTTAAACCACTGGATTGTTACAACTTATAATAGTAATAATTAGTTATGTATACCCTTCTAAAGTTTTCATTTCTTTAATATATTTCTCAGTGATACTGCATTGCAGTTGTGTTGATTGTTCGACATCCTTCATTCTTTGTTTGTTTACTGTTTCAAAAAAGAAAAAGCGGGTTTCGCAGCGAAGTGAAGCCTCCCTGCGCAGTTTACCGTGAATCTATTGTGATTTCTAACTGATAGAGCTAAGAGAGTTCATTCTACCGACCATTGGATTCAATGGGAATAATCGTTCATTTCATATATCGTGATAGTGTGACATTGAATTTGGTGCAGTATCGTTATTATCCATCACAGGGTCCACCTCTGTTGGAATATCCTGTGCTTCACGCTGTGAAAGATCTTCGTTATCGTCATCTATTACGTTCTCAATTTCAATCTCTTGAATATCTTGTAAAACTTTCCTTCTACTATCTTCTAGTTGATCATATCGTTCTGAGTCGTTGGGTGTGGTATTTTGTTGTAAATAATGAATATCATCAATACTTGTCCTGCGACTGTTATTAGAAGGATCTCTATCATCTGGATACTCCTCTTCCTCTTCCTCTTCGTCGTCCTCATCGTCCTCATCGTCTTCATCGTCATCTTCGTAATCTTCATCTTCTTCCTCTTGGTATGCAGCATCAAAGTCGAAACTTAATAAAAACTGTTCATTTTCACGCTGTCTTCTTAACATTGCAGCTTCATCTTCTGTTTGCTGTTGCTGTTGCTGCTCTGCCTGTTCTTTTTGTACTATCTCCAATGCCGCCATAACGTTATCTTCTAGGTTTAACATAGCATCACTCATAATATTGTCACTATTCGATTTATTTGATTTTGTTTTAGAAGATACTGGATCCGATTTATCATTCATATCTACCAATACTTTTGTTGCTGCATCAATATAACTTGTCCTATTTTTATTCATTTCATCAGCAATGAATTTATTAAATGTATTTGTGTTGCTCAAATTGTCGTAAGAATTGGAATATTGATGTTCATTATATTTCAATTTTTTGTTCAGATGGTCTTGTTCATTCTCTGATTTACTTTTAGATCTTTTACGGTTGTTGGTAGTTTGAGTATTATAGGTGCTTATTGTAGTAGATCGTTTACTATCCTGAACATTGATATTATCCAAATTATTAGCCTTCTTTGTCAGATCATTTGCATTAATTACATTAGATGGAAGCATATGGGCCTGCGTTACAGGTACCTCTCCTGCTGTAATAATAACACCATTTTCATCCGGATATCTCATTTTACATTTTTGACATTGAGCAATAACTTCAGATACTGTATGTTTTATACGTTTCCAATGGTATTTTTTTGCAATCTTTGATGTGATCTTATTAATACCTTCATGCATGACGTTATGCGTTTCTAATGCTATCTGCCTTTGTTTTACAGGATCATAGACAACTTCTCTACCCTTTGTCATCAATTTCCCATTTAACAAATTGTGATTCTTTGCACTAACTCTAAGTCTTGCCTTTTCACTTCTATCACAGTGTAATGGATACTCCCCAGTCTCTAAATAGTACCTCAATCTCTCATATTTAGCAATTTCATTACTTTTCTCAGGATCACGAAGCAAATCAATACTTCTCTTAATATGAGTAAATTCTTTTGCATAAATGAAGGAGTCCACTGGAACATCATAACCTTTCAGAATCCCAGCCTCTGGTAATTTCCCAACTCTTCTAAAATTCAAATCTTCTAAAATTCTTCTTATCCCTACATTAGTTCCATATATTAGTGGGAAACAACACGATGTAAAACCTAACTTCTTTGACCACTCAATAAATATTTCAGCCAATGTTTTACCAATCCCTTTACCTCTAATACCTGCATTTACCAAAAAAGTTCCTGTTACAACATGCGATGATCTACCAGGATATGCAGGTTGTAGTTGAAATATTCCCAGGCATTGTTTCTCCCAAGGTATCTTAAAATTAAAATTGCGTAATCTTTTCCTTTGCAAGTATTCTTCTGAATTTCTTTCATTGTCCACTCCATTATGATTACCGTTCCCATTCTTAATATTTTTATCTGCGCTTTCATGACGTGGATATATATTATCTGCACTATAATCTAACTCAGGTATCTCACCTAGTACCATTATACAAATATGTCCATCTCTGTTAAACCAAATGTCTTGAAATTCTTCCATACTTAAAGTTTCGTAATATGGGAAACTATCACCTTTCTCAATCTCCATATTGAACTCATCTAGCAGAAAATTCAATAGTTCAGACGGCAAAAGTTGTGGGAAGGACGGTATTGGGTACATCGTTGCCACAGTTTCTCCATCCTTAAGGATCACCGTCTGTGGATGAAGTGGCGTCATCAATTGTTGATCTTGTTGAGTAGAAATTGTCATTGGGAGTGTATGAGTTGGAACTTCTTGAACAGGGTGTTCCATCGGAGTCTTATCGCTGAAAATCGTAGTTCTCATTGCAGAACTAAACTAAATCAAAATTGGAACCCTTATAATAACTTTACACCTGCTCTTATCGATGTTTCCCTGTGTGTTTTGATGTCTTAAAATTTGGCGTTTTGGCGATTCTTTTATTATTGTTAGCTGTTCGGACACAATTTGTGAATCGGCCGAATCTGTATGTAGATGGATAACAACATCTACCATCATCAAAAGGTTCCAAAGGACTAAAAAGTTGAATGAATTTTTATATTGCTGACATATTGCAACTGTTAAGGAGTAAATATGTCATCTCGTTTTAGAATTGCTATAGGACAACTTTGTTCCTCTTCGAATATACAGAAAAACCTTGGAACTGTAACTCAACTTATATCGCAAGCAATAGACAAGGATGTCAAATTGATATTCTTTCCTGAGGCTACAGATTTCTTAGCTAGAAATACTGATCATTCTCGTTATTTATCCAATCAGACATTACAATTTGTCACCGATTTGCAACAGAATATACGAACATTAGTCCAGAAGAAATCCAAAAATATTGATGTATCAATTGGTGTACATCTACCACCATCCAATGAGGCGCAAGATCAACGAACAAAGAATGTTCTTCTATATATTGATCATGATGGGGAAATTAAAAATACCTATCAAAAACTACATTTATTTGATGTTGATATTAAGAAGGGACCAATACTTAAGGAATCCCAATCTGTTCAACCTGGTATGGAACTACCAAAAGTGATAGAGACACCTGTAGGTAAATTAGGGCCCGCTATATGTTATGATATAAGATTTCCTGAACTTTCTGCCTATTTGCGATCACATGGCGCTCAAATAATCAGCTATCCAAGTGCGTTTACGATGAAGACTGGGGCAGCTCATTGGGAAACGTTAGGAAAAGCTAGAGCCATAGATAATCAATGTTACATTGTAATGCCTGGTCAACAAGGTATACATAATGTAAATGATGATGATTGGAAGGATCCAAATCTACAACTCAACAGCAAACCTACGGAGCGTGTCTCATGGGGTCACTCAATGATTATTAATCCATGGGGTGACATTATCGCTCAAGCTACCTCTTCTATAGAACCTCAACTTATCATTGCCGATCTTGACTATGAATTGTTAGATACAGTAAGAGACAATATGCCTCTGCTGAAACATATGAAAAAGGATTTATTTCGCAATTGAATTAAATAATACTTATTAAATATATATTTTATGAATTTTCTATTTTATTTCACTTAAACATTCTTGAACTAGTGTTTCGTCTCTTGTTTTATCTACAAGTTTTATAGCGAATGTTAAATATGATGTATGTGATTTAATTTCAGATTCAATCTTTGTTACTTGTTTCCAGTTATAACCTGGGTCACCTTCTTTAACTCTAATACCTTTACCGAACGGATTAAATTTAGCCTTCTCTGTAAATGGTTCTCTTGGAGTAGGTCCTGTTATAGTTGTGATTTCATTCTTGGCTTCTTCACTTTCAATACATAATTTCTTCTTTTCGATACCTTCCTTCTTACGTCTCTTGATATCTCTGCATCTTTGCATTGCATCTTCCATCGACCTTACCATTTGACGTCTACTTTCATGTTGTCTACCTTGAATCTCTACCATTTCAATTTGACTCCAACCGTTCTTCTCAAGGGATTCAATTGTCTTATCGACTTGTTCAATACACGGTGAGAAGCAACATACATGAACTTGTTCATCATTAGCGATAACTTTATCTAAATGATGGATAGCATCCCAAGGAGCAGGTAAATCTAAAAAGACAGCAGTAGCATCTAATTGTTTCATACCACGAGTTTTATCCTCATCTGAAAATTGTGCCGAGGTA
>JAXQGP010000153.1:0-38323 GCA_037040125.1 Kazachstania sp. M6911
GATATCTTGTTCCCAATACCACCAAAGACAGAGACGCAAGGTTTCTTTATCCCACCTGTAATATTTACAGACGTACCTGAAAAATCACCTTTATTAAAGGAAGAAATTTTTGGTCCAGTTGTTGTTATCACAAAGTTCTGTCACTATAGTGAGGTAATCAAAATGGCAAATGATTCACGCTATGGTTTAGCAGCAGCGGTATTCACAGAAGGTGTACGTCGTGGTCACAGATTTGCTAGAGATGTTCATGCTGGTACTGTTTGGATTAACTCATCCAACGATGAAGAAGTTACCGTTCCATTTGGTGGATTCAAAATGAGTGGTGTAGGTCGTGAATTAGGTAGGTACAGTGTCGAAAGTTATATGCAAACTAAGACAGTTCATATGAATATGGCACCACATCATTAATCAAGAGTAATTATTTCGTTGGTTTTATATATTTATATACATTTAGTATTCTTTTCTATAATATATATACCTTTTTTTTTTTCAGTCTGATTATTCACTTATGACGTCCATTGTGAAAATGTAAACAAACACGAAACGCGCTAAAGGAAAACGATTGTTAACTATAACAACTAAAAGAGTTATACCACCGATGAGATTCGGAAGTATTAAAATTACTTATAATTTTAATTTATGGTGTATCTTTCAAATATTCAAAAGTGTATAGAGGTAGCGCACAATTATGAATAGAATAAGAAATACACAAGCTACTAAGAAACCATGTGCGGTTTGTACTAAGCGTAAAGTGAAATGTGATAGAAAGATACCATGTGGGAACTGTGTTAAAAGAGGTCAAGAAGCTGAATGTATTAAAACAGTATCTAATGGGTTCATTCATGATCCACATTCTGGAAATGGAGCAGATTCGATACTTAATATCCTTCGAATGTGGCCAAGTTATGAATATTGGATCACAGATATTGGTTTGTTCAAGACGAAAGACATACAGTCTACAAGCCCAGTTCAAAGTCTTGAAGATGAACTTAAAGAGATTCATTTTTGGACAGATTATTTAAATATGGAGACCTCATTTAAATTGTTAAATTTTTCAGTGGAAAATCTGGGTCCCCTATATTTTGGTTGTCTGGGTGATATAAGTGAGTTATTCGTACAACTGGAAAATTATTGGGCAAGAATAAATCAATTTAAAGAAAATTCAAAGGAAGTGATATTAACAGTGGATGACCATTACTGGAATTCATTATTATGGACAATCTTCACTATGGCCATTTATTATATTCCACTAGAAAATCTAGCTGATGAGTTTGAAATACAATCTATATGTGAAGAATTAAAAATAGACGAGAATCAACAATGGTCAGAGTCTATTCAATTAACAGTGGTACAAGGTTTTACAAAATGTTGTATGAACCATCTGACTAGAGCAAAGTATAACGAAAATCCGGACATTAGATTTATTCAATCATTTTTAATCTTATCAAGTACTAATATACAATTATCCGATTATTTTATGTTTGATTCATTACTTCTTCAATGTGAGCATATTGGTAGATTCTTGAATATTGATTCAGCAAAACAATTTGTTGGCGATGATGCATCTACTGACCTTACAAAGGAGGTGTTTTCCAAAATTTGGTTACGATTATGTATACAAGATTATCAACAAGAGAATCCAAATAAGAAATTAATTTTCAATAAAGAAATCCCTTCTTTATTACTGCATGCTGCTTTTTACCAAGATATGCCTAATTTTAATATATACAAACAAGAAGAAAATTTCGAATCACTATTTTGGAAAATAACATCATTAGAAAGAGATGTTGATAAATATTTAATAACATCCTTTAAACCTCAAATAAAAACATTCGAGGCAATAAAGAGAGAATTAGCAATATTCGAAAAGAAAATTTCTCAACAGAGGTTTGATCCTAAATCTACAAATTCTCAATTTGAAAAGTTTCTGAGTACATTTCTATTGGTAACAGTACAATGGAAACTTAATAAAATGTATTTAATATATTTCAATACGGCGGATGCACTTCCATTGTCATTAACATATTTGCAAAAATTAATGCACTTGATCGAGAGTAACATGAACCTAGATAGAACATTTTTCAATAAACATCCATTAATTATTAGATCTCTTTCTAGAATGGCACCGTTCTATGCATTTTACAATATTTTTGAAACTGATCCACTAGTCGAACAAATAAATAATGAACTCGGTAATTTAATTCTTGCGTTACCAATCCTTCTTGGTGAGAAATGTTTAAAACTATCATATTTGGTTCAAAGATTGAATAGTATGAATATAATGTGGGACAAAGTTAGAGTTGAAGGTTCATCGTCAGATTGGAACCATCCTGTTTTGAAAATTTTACAGGATGACATTAAATTGTTGTCCAGATACACAAATAGAACACCACTGTTGGTGAAAGGTGTTCCATCATTTGGTGACATTACTGAGACAAACTCGAACAACTATGAACAAAATGATCAAGAGTACTTCTCAAGAAATAAAGAGAGTTCAGAATTCAAATTTATCGTGGAAGAGTTTGAAAAACAACACAGTATTAAGAATATATTTATTTAAATGTAAATACCATGTATATACATAATGCATTAAACTTCTATGAAGATGATATATAAACACTTCAACATCTTTCGAAGACTTTATATAGACCCGGTAAATTTGCGATTTCAACTACATCTCTCACTAAATTCTTAGTTGCTAAAAATCTCCTTTTAATACAAGGAATTATTACATTTTCTAGGACAGTAGAGACGTATTCTGACCTGTTTGTATAATCGATTTTCTTCTCATCCGAAATATTGGTATCCTTTTCATCAATAGTCTTGATTATTGGTGGAATATATAGTAAAGCAATTTCCTTTATTATTGCCTGCAGACATTCAGTTTCATCATCTGCTGTAATTTTAGAACCTAGTCTTCTTATAAATAGAGGTAATTTCGTCAATGATGGATTATAGCCTTTCAGTAACAACGGAATAGATACTAATTGAATATCTTCAATAACTGGTTCATCTGAGGGAGCTATCAATTCAATTGAAAAGTATTCCTCTAACATTTCTCTCATTTCCCATAATGACATAATGGTCGTTTTAATTTCATCTTTTGATATGTCATCAAATACTGATAATAAATTCACAAGTTTTAACTTCGCATTATCTTCGTTTAACAAATTAATCTTACCAAAATTAGCAAAATCTGTCAACCCAATTTGATAGAATAATTCGTTACAAATCGCACCATAGTCAACCAAGAACAACTTTAAGTCATGCTGTATAGATACTAATCTTCTTTCTAAATCAACCACACCAACATAATTTAAGTTTGCAAAAATATTAGTTAATTCTTTGTGTGCTTTCAAATCTACAGCTTCTCGCAATTCTTTAATACTAGTTAAATTAACCATAGTACGTTTATTTTTAATAACAACATAATTTAATTCTGTATCTAGTGGGTTCTGTGCTGGTGTGTTTGGTATCATATGACTTTCATTATTATGTTGAGCAGAAACAGCTACATCTGAAGTGACTTTATTACTTGCAATGGAGTCATCTTCGTCGTCGTCTATGAATAATGGTGTCTCCTTTCCGTTATTACGGATTTGTGATCTACTCCTTTCTACATATTTACTCGATTTTAAAAAAGTTGTGATTTTAGCTTGAGATGCATCTGTTCTAACCATTTTATTTTCATGTTTTCTAATTTTATTCGTTGTCGAAGGTGACACTGTCTTAGTTTCTTGTACCTGAGATGAACCTCTACGTAAACTTGGTTGAGATTTTAACACACCTGATGTTTGACCTATAGATTGAGATCCGGTTAATATTGAGGAAGTTTTAAAAGTTCTTGTAGTGTCAACTTTCGTTAGTTCCTCGTGTATTACTGTGGATATTTGTTCAATAATTTCATCCTGTTGTAAGAATCTTACTTCTCTTTTCGTTGGATGAACATTTACATCTAATGAGTTTGGTTCAATTTTAAGACTCATGTACACAAACGGTTTATTACCCTTTGGTAAAAAATTAGAATATGATTGGTTTATGATTCTGCGTAAAGGATCACAGGTAACTAATCTGTTATTAATGAAAAATATTGGTGAAATCAGTTTCTTTGACAGGTAGTTCATATTTGAAATATAACCATGTGCATTATCGAGGGGTAATTTATCCTCTTTGTCAATTTCAATTTCAATTAAATTGTTTGCAATTGGACCGTTGTATATTGTTCGTATTCTATCCTTTGTATTTAGATGTGATCTAACCGCTAATGAATATTGTGAATCTCCAAATTTCTTACAGGAGAAACCAATACCTGTTGAGTGAATTGCGTATCTTCCAACAACATCTAATATCTTATTATATTCTTCATTTGGAGATCTCAAAGATCTTAATCTAGATGGCATATTATAAAACAAATCTTCAACTAATATCGTGGTACCACTAGTCCCTGCAATTGGTTCAGGTTTACCTAACATTTTACCCTGTGAGAAACTTACTTTCCATGCACATTTATCTTCTGCAGTCTTTGTCGTAACCGTAACTTTTGAAATATGTGATATACTTGCTAATGCTTCACCTCTAAACCCATATGTATTAATATCATTCAAATCTTCAAATGTGGATAATTTCGATGTAGTAAATCTTTCACATAAGATAGGTAAATCTGATTTATTGATACCACTACCATTATCAGATATTTGTAACAGTTTAATCCCGCCTTCTTTCACTAGGATATCTATTGTAGTAGCCTTAGCATCTATTGAATTTTCCATCATTTCTTTTAGTGCATTGACAGGCGATATAATGATCTCACCAGCTGCAATTTTATTCACGACCGACGGGTCTAAAGCTTTAATCGTACTTGACATTGGGGTTCTAGTTGTCACAGATGTTCCGCAATCTGATATATAGTGTATTATACACATATATCTTCTGAAATACGCCAAAACTTCAGTGTGTTTCTTTAATAAATCACCATAATAATCATTTCGTGTTCGAAAATTCACGTGACCGATTCGAATTTCGGTTTTTTTTTCTTCACAATAATTTCTGTATTAATAATAACACTGCTGCTGCTGCTGTCGGCCATACTAAATGAACTGACTTTAACGATATGTGCGATGAACAGAGCGCGCACCCTCAGATTAAAATGAGACAGCGCAGTTTGGGATCCCTCGAAGAAGTTTCAGACAGTGTTTGATACAGACAACAATGGCAAGTTGTGATTCATTTACAATTGTGTATCGTATTGGTTATATTTGTAAGTTAGTCGAGTAACGTACTAATCCGATACATGGTATTGCAATAGATTAGAAAACTTTTATTTTCTTTCATAGTATAGATACCAGTTGAGATAGTGAGATTCAACTGATATTTCATTTAGCAATACATTCATCAAATCATTAGATGTTCCTGTTAGTATTCATATAAGAAAGCAATTATTATAGACAAAACATACATCCCTGTTCATATCACATATACACATATTTGAATATTCCCATAACATAACAATAAATAACACTCCCTTATTTCAAATAGCATGTGGAACTTTACTTCATCAATTCCCATTGTAAATACACCTCATCCATTAAATGATAAAGTTCCAACAATGAATTCCATATCGAACGATACCTCGAAACCTGTATCAAATAGTGATTCGTCGATTTTACAATGTATGTTAGCTGGTGGAGTCGGTGGTTTTATCGGTGATACATCAATGCATTCGTTAGATACAGTTAAGACTCGACAGCAAGGTGCTCCAAATATCCTGAAATATAAAAATATGATTCAATCTTATAAAACTATCATATTGGAAGAAGGTATACGAAGAGGTTTATATAGTGGTTATTCTGCTGCAATGTTAGGTTCATTCCCAAGTGCAGCTATATTTTTCGCTACTTATGAATATAGTAAACGTAAATTGATTGGAGATTGGGGTCTTAATGAGACAATGTCACATTTAACATCTGGGTTCCTTGGTGATTTGGTATCAAGTTTCATATATGTCCCATCCGAAGTATTAAAAACAAGATTACAATTACAAGGGAAATTTAATAATGAACATTTCTTTTCAGGTTATAATTATAGAAATCTGAGGGATGCCACTAGAACAATTGCTACGAAAGAAGGTACTGGTGCATTATTTTATGGATATAACGCTACATTAGCTAGAGATTTACCGTTTAGCGCATTACAATTTGCATTTTATGAAAAATTTAGAGATATTGCATATTGGTTAGATGATAAAGATAAACACGATAATTTATCATTACCTTACGAAATTATAACAGGTGCAGCAGCTGGTGGTTTAGCAGGGATTATTACTACTCCATGTGATGTTGTTAAAACAAGGTTACAAACACAAAGAAGTCCCGGAAATTCATTACCTGCAACTGCACAATCTACAAATAAACATCCCGTAGTATTAAGTGATTCCATTATTAAAAGTTTTAAAGTTGTATACCAAACAGAAGGTGTATTAGGTCTATTCAGTGGTGTCGGACCAAGGTTCGTATGGACAAGTATACAAAGTAGCATAATGTTATTATTATATCAAGTCACATTAAAGAAATTACATGAATCATCGATATTATGATTACACACATATTTACTATTTGATATAAAGAGACATGCTATACCACTGACATTTTTAACACACATACACACACATTTTTAACCCTCACCTGCATAATCGTATATTTTATTGATATTCTTCCCATTTTCATGGCGTTTGTTGTACATTATTCCCAGTTTAAATGAGTCTTTTTTTGTAAATAGTACATAAGTAATAATATTACATCGAACCATTCACATATATACATATAATTCATACATAATTGATCATACCTCCATACATTTCTTCTTCAGATCATCGTTTAATATAATGTGCCAAATTGCTATATGTACTCGCTAAAAGGTTTTTTCGGTTGAAATTATTGTTGTTTTGTTGAAGCCCGCCGCCCTGTGCCATCTACGTACACAACAAGTTTCATACCGCTGTGTGTCTGTAAATAAGAACAGTATGTGTAAGGATTTACATACGTTGCGAATGAGGAGACTAAAGTAGAAAGGTAAAAGGTGAAACCGAAGAAAGTTACTCTAAAGTTGTGAAACGTTTATATAAGAGGTGGTCAGTCATTAATTCTGTTGGTTTATTTTATATTATATCCCTGTGAAAAACACACATTTTAAATAAATAGCATATAACTAACAAGAGTACATCGCAGATGCAGTACGTGGGAAGAGCAATAGGTTCAGTCTCCAAGACTTGGTCACAGATTAATCCAGCTACGTTATCTGGTGCAATCGATGTTATTGTAGTAGAGCAACCAAATGGTGAACTTTCGTGTTCTCCATTCCATGTTAGATTTGGGAAATTTCAAATATTGAAACCATCACAGAAACGTGTTGAAATTATTATTAATGGGAAAAAAAGTGAACTGCCTATGAAATTAGCAGATAATGGTGAAGCTTATTTTGTCTTTGAAACAAGTAAAGATTTGAAAGGGATACCTGATGATTTATTAGCTTCTCCTGTAGCAAGTGCAGCTAGTAGTCCTGAATTGAAAAGTATTAAAAGAACAGATGAACCAGAATATTTAAACATTAATGAAACACAAAATCATATTGGAAGTGAAGCTGAAGAAGAAAATTTAGATTTAACTAAAAAATTTCAAGAAAAATTAAATAAAAAATTGACGCAGATACATGTTCCTAGTAAATCAGATAATAATGGTGATCTATTATTAGATATGGAAGGTTATAAACCAAGTCAGGATATGATGCATGATACGGATATGCAATTAAAACAATTATTGAAAGATGAATTAGGTAGTGATATGGACATTGGCCAATTTATCAAAGAGGATCCAAACGGGTCTATAAGAATTGTAAACCCATATGAACATTCAGGGGAATCTCAAGCTATGTCACCTATTGGATCACCAACTATTAATGCTAGTGAACCGACGTTGAGATTATCCACAGGTAATGACGATTTTAAAAGTGATAATGATGAATATGCACCATCTACTTCGTCTACAGAAATTATTTCAGAGGAACCTTTATCAGGTAATGAGAAGTCTCATAAAAATGAAAATAAATTGAATGATAGTGAGGAGACACAAACAGAAAATCCAGATAATAAAAAATATATTAGAACAATTAGATTAACAAGCGAACAGTTAAAGTCTCTGGGATTAATATATGGTGAAAACGATTTACAATTTTCCATTGATCATGGTAAAGCCGTGGTGGGCTCAAAGTTATTTGTATGGAGATGGGATGTACCAATTGTTATAAGTGATATCGATGGTACAATTACCAAATCAGATGCATTAGGTCATGTCCTTGCGATGATTGGTAAAGATTGGACACATCAAGGTGTTGCAAGATTATTTAATGAAATTTCCCGAAATGGGTACAATATCATGTATTTAACCGCTAGAAGTGCGGGCCAAGCGGACTCAACCAGAAGTTATTTGAGGTCTATCGTTCAAGACAAATATAAGTTACCTGTTGGACCCGTAATATTATCACCAGATAGAACAATGGCTGCATTAAGAAGAGAAGTGATATTGAAGAAACCAGAAATATTTAAGATTGCATGTTTAAATGATATCAGATCGTTATATTTTGAAAATGAATTGGCAGAAAACCATATAGATATTGGCATTAAACATGAAAATGATGATTCTAAAAACAATAAAATAGCGGCAACTGAGTTGCCAATTAATACTGAATCTGGCTTAGAAGAAAAAGTAACAGTGAAGACACCAATTGCATATCGTTATAGTGAATTTGAAACTGATGATAAGCCAACACCATTTTTTGCAGGTTTTGGTAATCGTATTACTGACGCTTTATCTTATAGAACTGTCGGGATTCCAAGTTCGCGTATATTTACAATTAATACCGAAGGTGAAGTTCATATGGAATTATTAGAATTGGCAGGTTACAAGAGTTCATATTTACATATCAACGAATTGGTTGATCATTTCTTCCCGCCGGTGAGTATGGCAGATGACGATATTAGAAGTTTGCATTCTACTATGCCTGGTTCCCCTGTAAATACAACCATTGATAGAAATGATAATTCAAATATCAATGACACAGATTATAGCATAAATGAAACAAAATCTTTCTTTAGACCAAATCAAGAAGAAAAATATACAGATGTAAATTTTTGGAGAGAACCTATACTGAATATAGATGATTTATCAGATATAAGTGGGGATGAAACGGATAACAAATCAAATATTAAGGATGAATCTAGTAGATTAGCATCACCTACGGCTGTTAATTTGAAGAAGAAGAATCATCTGGGATTACCCGAGATAAGTGATGAAGAATTAACACAAAATGGAAAAGGCCTTCAAACTAAAAAGTCTAAGGAAGATATTGGTAAACAAATATATCTACAAATGGGATCTCCGTTGGCATCACCTTTAATGAAATCCGATGATGTATCAGATATTGAAAGTTCTTTAACACAATTTTCTATATCTAAACCGGCGGCACCTTCGACGGAAGTTTCGAAGGTCAGCGTATTGGACGATCAACATTCTATGCATAGTAAAGTAAACTCCGATGTTGATGAGAGAGAAATAGATGATGAATTTGATGAAGACGATGAGTTCGATGAAGATGAATTTGATGACGATGAGTTTGTTGATTGAAACAACTGGTATATAGATATAAATGTATATAAAATGACGATAATTCAATGAAATTGCATAAATATTTTTTTTTTTTTACGAATGGAATCTAGTTAAAACTAAAAACGCCTTTACGTTCATAATGTTGATATCATGTCTATGTGTTGGATGTGGAAACCTTATTTTTCATTTGCCTGTTTATTTTAACTTTTTTTGTTTCCTTGGTTTCTTCTGTTTCTGTTGATCATTTGTAGCTTCTTTGACTTCTGTTACTTTTCCTCTACCTCTAATGTATCCAATGCTAAATGCGATAGTATTCAAAGTTATCGATATAATAACATCAGTAGAATATAATGCACATTTTGTGATATCGATATTGCTATCTTCGATGAGATCACAACCTCTTTTGGCCTTGGTAAATTCATCGAATAATGCGCCAATTGAACTTAGATATGATGTCCAGAACACAGGGTTATAAAGAATGGTACCTTGAGAATTGAGCACAAAATATAGCATGATTATAGCAAAATGAATGTAATCATAATGAGGATATCTGGATAGCAAACTAGGTGTTGCAAATAATGCTAATTTGACAAACTTATTATCAAAATTAATTATACTCATCTTTCGGGTATGGTTAATCTAAAGCCGGACTTTTGTTTAAGGTTCAAAATATACTGAAATGACACTTCTAAATAACAAAGAAATGGACTTTATTACAACGATGATTATAAATTCAATCTAAACATGCATAATATTAGTCAACTATATGATTATACACCTGGGTATTTATTCATTGTTTACTTATTTACCATGACAACTGGCTGCTCATTGAAATTTTCAATGTTTTGCTTCCTTTGACAAAAATGTATGGTGATTCCCCTGTGCACAGAAACATCCGGACAATACAATGCATCAACGGACCGCGATCAAATTTGGCCGTCAGAAAGAAGTAAAATGAAAACAAAGCAAACATAAAGATGATCTCCTTCGAAGAAAGAAGTATAATCCATTGAGATCAATTGTAGAAACAAAGTACATATTGATAATTTGACAGAATTATTAGCATTATTTAGAAAGTTGTTTCCCTAAAGTTGATGGTCATATTATAAGATTGAAACTCAACACAATTGTTAAACATAAGAGGCGATACAATCATTAAATTATTAATTAGTTAAATACCAACTGAAACTTTCAATCATTTTGTTTTAAGTCACTTCAAAAGTTATAAGGATATTCAATTCGGTTAAATATTGTATTCTCATATTTTGGATGCTAGATAGTTACACAAAACAAGTATACAATTCTGGTCTCCAGTTGTTTATGGAGACATCTTATAATGATGATTCTTCCATGAGAACAGATCACTTAGAAAAATTTTCTAGAATAACGCAGGATAATTTAAGTGCCAACACAGATATACTCTCTGCGTTCAAACAAAGGGATGTATCATTTTCTAGAGTGGTTCAATTCAATGATTCTTCTCCAACTATAGTTCCGGAGAGCCCATTCCCTAATGATCCAAGCTATATTAAATCAACATCGCCATATTGGAGTAATATAATACAATTTATTTTTAAAGATATACCTTATACATATGATCCTTTGTTCAAGGAGGAATTCCAATATAACATTATTGGATCCTCTTTTCTACATGATCTGAATAGTCATATCCATCCATTGAAACCAAAATGTTCTATCCTAGATCTGAAAAATCGCTATCATGATTCAATTGAAAAAGAGAACAGCGTAATAATAACGAAATATGGTAAACTTACAAAGGAAATTAAATGTAATTTTAAATTTGACCAAACATTGAATTATAACCAAACGATATTAAATTGTCTGAAAATTTTGCATGTATTAAAGAATCTACCACAAACCGTTCAAAATAAAAGTAAGAGAATTGTAACTGTGATATTAATTACAGTATATCTAACGTTTCAACAGAATTGCTTTAGAATACATCAAACAAAGATGAAATCAATCAAATTGATTACGAAAATGGTTTCATTATTTGAATATACCGATAGTTTAATAAGTCAGTATCATTTACATTTTAAGGAGTTACATGTGAAAGAAAATATTTTCAGTTCTAAATCGAAACCCAAACATAATAATAATAATTTTTCACATAACTCAAACGTATCCAAAATTAATGATATACTAAATTCCAGTGCAGATCAAATATTCTTTAAGCTAAATTTTATGCTAACTAAATTCATAATACATTGTAACCTTAACATCCTTCAAAGATATTGTGAAATATTCGATATTACAGGAGTAGATTTAGAAATATGTTTAAATGAGCCAGCTAACAGTTTAACTAGAACGATTTCAAACGTTAATATTCTTAGAAAATTCCTATTTTGTTGTTTGTTATCAGTCGGTAATGATAATATGATACCAGTGAATATGAAGTATAATAAACAAAAATATGATTTCTTAAAATTATTCAAACAAAAACAAACAATGAAACACATTTATGATGAGGGTGAAATATTGGAATATGTGAATGAGTTATTAGAATCTTTGAACAAGACAATTGATGTAATATTATCTGTGCTACAAGAGAATAAATTCATTCTTAATGAAGATGAGATACCAGATATACAAATAAGCGAAACTGATTCGCTAAAGTTGAAGAAACATAGTTTGAAAATTGAGGAAACGTTATTAACTTTAGAGAATCAAATAAATGTTTTAAAGAAATATGGAGATACAAATAATGAACTTGTCAAGATCAAGTCTCATTTGAATAAATTATTGAATACCACACAAACAATTTCCGATGACTCTGACTCTGAACAACATATACCACACCGAATTGTTAGTAGAAACGTATCTGGTAATAGATCATCTATATATGGGAAAGGACTTTCGTTGGATGTATTAAGAGGACCTAGTCCGGTAGATACCACAATTAATTTAAACAGAAAAGTTGAGTTTATTAAGATAGACAGCAATGATGAAGAAGATGATGATGATTTAAGTGACACAAATGAATATATTTCAAGTAACGACGAATGTGACAACGAAGATGAAACTATTATTCAATGTAAAGTACATCATAACCCTCCAGATTTCAAGGTACGACAAAATTCAGTACATTATCAGAGCATGAAACAATTATCTGATGAACAATTACAGAAGCAATTACAAGATAAAATATTTCAATTTTCTGCAGAGAATAAAAAAAGTAGAGAGAACCTACGTGCTGAAAAATCATTTGAATTATTAAAAAGATGTCAAACGAACCAGAATGACCTGCAACACAAACATTCAATTGATAGAGAACACATGTGTCTATCCGAAGAAGGGATCGCTGTCTTATACAATATAAGCGAACAATTAGAATAGTATATATACATAAAATAAGTAAATATTTAAACACACTATTGCATAAAGTAAACCAATCACACCGTCACAGTGCCTAGCAACACTAATCTGACTATTACACCAATACCCTCATATATATCCCTTACGGTGTCAGTTCATTCATTCTAATAAACGCGGGGGTTGCTTAACGCTTGCCATAAACAGCAATAGCAGTTCCCGCGATAGAAGGCAAAGCGCGTTTGTACTGAAAGTGCTTGGCCGGTCTTTATTTTAAATTCCCCCATTGATATGTATTGCTGGGGGAAAAAAAATACGTAAAGAACGGAATGCATGATTAATGAAGGAAACTGAATTATTTTTACTTTATTTACCAATTCAATTGCAAAGGATTTTAAGATCTGACTAGTTATATTACGTTTTAAACTGATCAGAGACTGTGACAATAGTGGAGTGTTTCAACCCATATTTTTAATTTTATAAAGAAGACTTTATAATTGGCACAGAGGAGAATATTATAGAAGGGAATACAGCCGTGGCTGAAAAACTGAGATTATTTGTTTATTTGTATCTTGCTATCATTCGTTTTAAATTGCTAAGACATGATGTCTCAGGATGAAGTTAAAAGGAAAAGAGCTGCGTCATTGAGAACTCAGATGTTTAACAAGCATCTCTATAATAAATTTGTTGCAGGCAATGATATACCTGAAGAAAACAATCAACAAGATTACGAATTGCATGATATTGAGGAAGGAGACCCAGACTACTCTAATCAAAATATACCGAATGAAGAACCTTTTGAAAATGAGGAGAATGATATACAAAATGACGAAGACTTAGACGGACAGGACAATGACGATGAAGAAGATGATGATTATGATGATCCTGATAAGCCTTTAACTATGTGGACACGATTCTTTGATCTGATATGGAATAGAACGCGTGAATTGCATAGTAAAGATGGTAGACATATACCGATATGCCTTGATCATACTTTACCAGAATTCCTTAACTATAGTTCAGATAAATATAAAGGTCTTCTTATTGACGAAAGAACGGAGAGACCTTACATTAACAATTCAATTGCATCCTCCAGATATACAATATATTCTTTTTTACCAAAACAACTGTATGCACAATTTTCAAAATTGGCAAACTCATATTTCTTATTAGTCTCCATCCTTCAAATGATTCCAGGTTGGTCTACTACAGGTACATACACAACTATTATTCCATTATTAGCATTCATGGCAATTTCTATGGCTAGAGAAGCCTGGGACGATTTCTGTAGGCATTTATTAGATAAAGAAGAAAATAGGAAACCTTGTAACGTTATGCGCAAGGATCTTGGTTTGAAAAATGGGGATTACTTATCAAATTTACAAGATACTACAAATACAACCTCAAGCGATAATAACAGTAGTTCCGGAGACAGTGTCACCTCATTAAATACATATTTTACAAACTTTGATTTATTAAAGAATAGACATGGTGTTGGTATTAAGGAAGAACAATGGAAAAATTTACGTGTCGGTGACTTCATCTTACTGAAACAAGATGATTGGGTCCCTGCCGATATCCTTTTATTGACTACAGATGGTCAAAATAGTGAATGTTACATAGAAACTATGGCGTTAGATGGGGAAACAAATTTGAAAAATAAACACCCTCATGTCGAGTTACATAAATTAACAAGTAGTACATCAGGGTTGGCTCATATCAATGCACAAGTTACTGTTGAGGATCCTAATGTAGATTTGTACAATTTTGAAGGGAATTTGGAATTATTAAATAATAAGAATAATACAGTTAAGAAATATCCAGTTGGTTCAGATAATGTCATATATCGTGGGAGTATCATTAGAAACACTAAAAATATTATCGGTGTAGTCATATTCACAGGTGAAGAGACAAAAATTAGAAAAAATGCTTTACGTAATCCAAGAATCAAATCTCCTAAATTACAAAAGGATATTAATTTGATTATTGCATTAATGGTTGTTATTGTCATATTTATATCGTTGTTTTCATTTTTGGGGCATAGACTAGCCAATAGGAAATCTATTGATTATAATCAAGCTTGGTACTTGTATCAGCAAGATGCTGGAGTAGCACCAACCATTATGTCATTTATCATTATGTACAATACAATGATTCCGTTGTCATTGTACGTTACCATGGAAATTATTAAAGTAATGCAAAGTAGATTAATGGCATGGGATATAGATATGTATTATGCAGAGACGGATACACCTTGTGAACCAAGAACAGCTACAATTTTGGAAGAATTAGGTCAAGTGTCATACATTTTCAGTGATAAGACAGGTACTTTAACTGATAATAAGATGATATTTAAGAAATTTTCAATCTGTGGTTCATCATGGGAACATGACATTGCCCAGGAATCCAAAAATAATTCTACGGAACAACTACGTAATATACCATCTAGAACGAGTACTGAAGTAGATATAATTTCATATGGTGATTCTGCTATATTAGGCAATTCATCTTATTTTAAGAAACCGGTCGAATACAACCTTAAGAATCATGCAACCGAATATTTCGAGAATATCGATCAGCCTAGAACGTCTGTCGACTACAAGGGTAACTCCTCATTCAGGTACACTGGTCGTCCTTCACTAAGCTCATTATACATTGGAAAAGTAAATAAAGAAATTAAAAGAGAGGAACAGAAAGAGGCGAACGAGAACAACTTAGATTCCGTTGAGGATATTAAAAGTTCCTTTGATCTGTTACGTTTTATTCAGTCTCATCCAGATTCGATATTTTCACAGAAGGCTAAATTTTTTATTCTTGCATTATCTTTATGTCATACATGTCTCCCAAAGAAGCTTGATGCTACAGATTCGGACGAACATGATGATGATATTATTGACTACGAGGCATCCTCGCCAGATGAACTGGCGCTTGTAAAGGCTGCTAGAGATTTGGGATATGTCGTCTTCAACAGAAATGCCCAAGTGTTAACGATCAAGACGTATCCAAATGGGTTTTCCGCAAACGCTGAGTTGGAAAATTATGAAATATTGAACTATATTGAATTCAATTCAAAGAGAAAAAGAATGTCAGTTGCAGTCCGTGTGCCTGATCATCCGGATAAGGTGCTATTGATATCAAAAGGTGCCGATAATGTAATCTTGGAAAGATTACATAATAATGAACTTGCACTGGAAAAGATGGAGGTAATTAATAATGCAACAGGCGAACGTAAAGAGAATGAAGCAGAACTGGTTTTACAACAAAGAAAATCATTAGAATATATTGCATATGAGGGTGAAGCACCACGTAAATCATTAAGGTTAAAGAAAAATATTTCTGCAGGCAGAGACAGTTTATCCTTACAGGCAATGAGAAAAAGTTTATCTAGAAATGCAGTCAAACAAGTGGCTGACCCAGAAATGCCAGTCGGTTCAATCGATCAATTCTTAAGCAATGTGAATAGAACAAATCAAGAATTAGATAATATCATTTCAAAGAGTAGAAAATCTCTGCATAAACAACAACTTGATAAGTACGGTCCAAGAATATCAACTGATCATAGATCTCCAAGTAATCAACATTTAACTCCAAATGTTACCCAAGATAGTGGAGTTTCAAATGAGTCAAATGAATCGGAAATGTTAGAATATATTGGTAGTGATGAGCTTATTTCGAATGATGAATATATTCTTGAAAGATCCATTCAAGCAATTGATGATTTTTCGACAGAAGGTTTACGTACATTATTGTATTCATACAAATGGATCGATAATACGGAATATGAGGCTTGGAATGAAGAATATCAAAATGCTAAAACATCTTTAGTTGATCGTAAGCTACTGATAGATCAAGTTGGTGGACAAATTGAAAATGATATGACACTTTTAGGTGTAACAGCTATCGAAGATAAATTACAAGAAGGGGTAGCAGAATCTATCGAAAAGATTAGACGTGCTGGTATTAAGATGTGGATGTTAACCGGTGATAAGAGAGAAACTGCTATTAATATTGGTTATTCTTGTAAATTGATTTATGATTATTCTACGGTCGTTATATTAGCGATGAGTGATGAAAATATTATATCTAAGATGAATGTTATTTCTCAAGAAGCTGATTCCGGTAATATGGCACATTGTGTCTTGGTTATAGATGGTAGTACTCTAGCAATGTTCGAGCAAAATCCTACTTACATGGCTGTCTTCATTGAATTATGTACTAAAGTTGATTCAACAATATGTTGCCGTGCATCACCTTCACAAAAGGCATTAATGGTTAGTAATATTCGTAATGCTGATAAATCGGCTGTAACTTTAGCTATTGGTGACGGTGCAAATGATATTGCGATGATCCAAAGTGCTGACATCGGTGTTGGTATCGCAGGTAAAGAAGGTTTGCAAGCATCTAGATCATCGGATTATTCCATTGGACAGTTTAGATTTTTATTGAAACTATTGTTCGTTCATGGTCGTTATAACTATATTCGTACAGGGAAATTTATTTTATGCACCTTCTACAAAGAACTGACATTTTACTTAACACAATTAATCTTTCAAAGATATACTTTGTTTTCTGGTTCCTCACTTTATGAGCCATGGTCGTTATCTATGTTCAACACATTGTTTACCTCCTTACCGGTTTTGTGTATCGGTATGTTTGAGAAGGATCTAAAACCTGTAACATTACTAACCATACCTGAATTATACTCGTATGGGAGATTATCTCAAGGTTTTGGTGTTAAAATATTTATGGAATGGATTATCCAAGGGACGTTGATCTCATTACTTATTACATTCTTAAATATTGTGATGTGGGGTCTTACAACTTTTTCTGACAATAGTATGTACCCTCTAGGTGTTGTTAATTTCACGGCAATTGTTGCTATGATCAATATGAAGGCACAATTTATTGAAATGAGAAATAGAAATTGGATTGCGTTTGTTTCCGTCACTTTATCATGTGGTGGTTGGTTAGTCTGGCTGGTTGCACTTCCAGTTATCAATAAATCAGATGGCATTTATGATGTTCCATACGGTTTCATACATCATTTCGGTAGAGATATTACATTTTGGTGTACATGTTTCGTACTGGCTCTGTTACCAATAACGTTAGATATAGTATATCAAACCTTCAAAAGAACGTTCTGGCCAAGTGATGTCGATATTTTTGCAGAATTAGAAAAGAAGGATGAGATACGTAAGAAATTGGAACTTGGTGCGTTCAGTGAAATGAAACAAGGTTGGACATGGCCACATGATCCAAATGCTATTGAAAGGTACACTGATAAAATAGTTCATAAACGTAATAAATCAAATGCTAGTACTGGGGGAGAAATGTCTAATTCCATCCAAAGAGACAAGAGTATATTTGATGGCGATTCTGTGATTGTCAGTGATCCTATGTCATCCGTATCGGGATCAAGTGAAAGTAATGGTAAAAGGTCGCCTAAATTTTCAAAAGAAGGGTATGAAGTTTTACCTAGTGGTAAAATGATCAAAAGAATGTCTAGAAATACATTCGATATGACTCACGATAACCGCAGTAGTGTCCATAGTGATACCATTACAGATAAATTGACAAAGAAATTGAGATTCCAAACAAAAACTGAAACGGATGAGGATATCCAACATATCGTTGAGGAAAGAATGAAGGATCTGGAGTAATGTTAAATTATTACTCTGTTGATGGTCGAAAACTCCATACGGATTGCAAGATGAACTTGTATTATTAAAATATTATTTATTATATTATTTGCATGATCTATTTTATTATGGTTTTAAATAATTTTTGTATTACCCTCTACATAATATGTATAGACAATTAAACATTTTATTATTCATTATTTCTCACAGTATCAATCAATATATATGCCTATAGAACGATTGTTTTTAGAAATGTTCTTCTTCCACAGAGATGGAAAACTGTATGTATACTCATTTTTGCTTCTATAAGTCTGTCTTTTTTCTTTTTTAATATAAATGTTATTGAAAATAATGTTACATATATATGTATGCTATCCCATTTTGTTATGCATCATGTCATGGTGTAAAAAGTTTAATCCTAGACACGGGAATGAATATGTTGTAACTGGGGTTGCTTATTTGTAACTAATTGTGAAAAAAACATCGAACACTCTCTTCAGTAATATTGGGTCGTTATTATTTTCTCATGCTAAAGTTGACATTTTTCATGTCTTTTGAATACGTATTTCTTTAATTTGAAACGAAATATTCCTAACTTAAAAACTTTTCAAATATACCTATTATAAAGAACAGAAGAATTGGAGCCAACACTCTAATTATATCGTTATATTTCGTTTCTTCATCATGTTGACGTTGTGCCTCCCTTTGTCTTGTTTGTTGTGCTCTCCCTCTTTGAGGATTATATGCCCTAAATCCACCTGGACCAAATGTGAATGTAGTAGCTCCTCCATTCCCAAATGGACTACCACCAAATCCACCTTGCGCCCCACCCATATTGAATAGGAAATCAAATATATCTTCTGGAGCTCCACCAGCGCCGGGTTGACCTCCTCTGAAGAACATATCCTCAAAACCTGGTGGAAATTGACCACCAGCTCTTTGACCATTAAATCCGCCAGCTGAACCTGGATTCATACCCATGGATCTATCATCTGGATCTCTTCCTGTACTATCAAATATACTTCTTTTCTGTTCATCTCCAAGTACTTCGAATGCTCTATTGATAACTTTAAACGCTTCACTGGCTCTAGGGTGTGGATTTTTATCTGGATGTAATTTTATAGCTAATTTTCTGTAAGCTTTCTTGATTTCATTATCAGATGCTGTTTTCTCCACTTGTAACACCTCATAGAACTGACTTTTATCCTTCGACAGAATATTCAAAGTAATTTTTTTCTGTTCTTCCGTGAATGTAGGTGTCGTCGACATGTTTCAATGTATTTATATGTGTATGTATTTTAAATTAATGTGATTTTGTATGCTAGCAATATTTCTCAACAAAATGTGTCCTTATTATATCTTGATAACGCTCTAACAGGAATGTTACGTATTCTATTTCTGATTATATCTAAACTATCTCCTGGTTAATACAATGTAAGCAGCATTTATTATTACAACTCGTTTATAAAAGTTGATCTTCAGGATTCAAATCACCGATACCACCAGTGTTAATTAATTCCTGATAATGTCAACTGTTCATTGAAAGTGTTGTTGGCATTTCGTCCGTCGTTTGGGAAAACTGTGCCCTCAATGAAAAAATATTCCTGCAGTATTTTTGTGCAATAAAATTGTGGAAATGTCACAATGAGGGTAACGCACAAATATATTAAAATGATCTATTGTAATGATTTATTCATAGTTATGAGATGCAGTAATGCCATTGAGATTGTATATGACTATATAGTTACTTATTCATGTATATATAAATGTATTCTATATATCGTTTCAGTTTTGTATGTCTTCAATCAGTAAGCGAATATCGTCATACGATGACAAAACGCTCAAAACATTCTTCAAATGGACTAACCCTTTTGTAGGTGGATCCCATGTCTGATATGCATCAAGTAATTGTCGTAATCTATTTTTGGCCTCCTTTGTATTTCTTTGAAATCTGTTTGGATCGTTGTATATTGTTCTCCATAGGATACTATCCAGTGCAATAGTAAAATGGAGACATTTAGGATAATCTTGAATCGGAATATTTTTAATTTTAATGAAGTTGCATAAAGATTCATGAAATTTCCATACTAAATCATATTGATTTACTGTATTTAAAATACTTGTTGGATTTAGGTTATCCCTTAGAATTGCTAAATGTTTCTTCGTTAATGGTCTTTTAGTCAATAATGTATTTTCAATGAAATTTTTGAAAATTATGTCATCATCGTATATTTCGCTATATGTCTGGAAAAGTTCAGGGGATTTTATCGTCAAATATTGAGTATATTCAAGAAAATTGTGGACGGTAGATATACTTTCAGGTAATTCATTGAATGAAAAATCACCTTCAAATGTAGGTTCAATTGTATTCCATTTTGCTTCCATCTGTTGAAACCACAATTTTGTTGTTGCAGTTCTTTGTTTCTTTAATGACGCAGTCACAGTATTCGGATTATATGATCTTGATATGAAAAATGGACTAATTAATTTCAATATTGAAACAAATTCTTTCCTACCTAAGTTTTGCGTTAATAGAAAATTATCGATCAATGAAATTTCAAATATTCTTCTATCTGGGATAGTTAGATCGTATTCAAATCTTGGTGTTTTCATGATATAATCCGGTAGATGTAATTCTTCAGGTTGTCTTGAGTCGAGGTCAAAATATTTACCATCTACCCATACATTTCTTATTATTTTAGGATGGAAATAATCTATTGCTAATTTTTGTGTCACAGTCATAAAATTGTCGTAAAGTTTTCCTACCATGGATAAACGGAATGAATCCCAATTATAAAGTAACCAGTCAAGGTCAGCTTGTAATAATTTAGATTCTTGCGAATCAATATCATTATAATTTTTAATTTTAGATAAAATATCTTGTTCGTTTTTATGTAAGCCCTGAAATAAAATCTTCTCTTTATTTTTTTGCATCTTACTATAATCATTCTCCGCAGTAACATCATCAGTTTCAGAAGTTTGACTACTATCTATACTATGATCCCAGAATCTATAACCTTGGAAACATGATTCTATAGCTAGTACACCAACATATGTATCCATATCGAATTTGAATTCTTCATGTCGACTTAAAATATATTTTGCTAATGATATGATCAATGGTACACTATGATAAACACCAATAAAATATATTGCTTCTGCATTCTTAAATATATGTTCCCAATGTCGTAATAATAAAAGACATTCTTCAAAAACATCGTTTAATTCTTTACTGTCTAATGGACATTCAAATGATAATGATAAAATCTCAGAAGGTGATTCATGTTTTAGTGATTCTGTTAATTTTTTAGAGAAATATTGTGCGGTTCTTTGTTCCCCTAATGTCAACTTTTCATATTTCTCGGGTAACCATCCAACAACACTTATTATTACCGTTTTCTTCTCATCCATCAAATTATCACGAGTTTCTTTCAAATATAGATGTTTACCATTAGGGAAATTATAATAATCCTTGAATGCAGTAGCAACTTTTGTCCTGAGTGGTTGTGTGTGATAAACTTCTGAAGGTGACTCTTGTGGTAATAACAATGAATTTTTAATATATACATGATATCCTGGATGTGTATCCATTGGGTATTTAGGAAGTGGTAATGGACATCTTCCTGATCCTGTATCGTACACACTAGCTACACCTGGACGCTCAGTCCAACTTTGTAAATCTTTATCTAAATTGGTTAAATCTTCAAACCAACACCATGAATGAGAATGTTGTAAAATTACTGTCTTCGCTTCCGTTTCTAGGAATTCAATCTGCGCAATATCTAATTGAGAATATCTTGTTGAATCGTCTACATTAACCATTGGCATCCTGCCTCTCAGAGTTGGAATTGGTAATGCAGCTACAGTTGATACAAATCCAGCATACCAACCGCCATCATTATCATCGTTTTCATTAGTATTATTACTACCGTCTTCTGTATTTTCGATAACTGGAGTTTCTGTGTTATTGTTATTATTAGTATCATTTCTATTCCACCATCCAAACCATGACGACTGTTGCTTTGGTGGCTCTTCTATTTCAGTATCTCCCTCCATGTGTATTTGTAATCGATTATATATATGTAGTTAACTGATCTTTTAGTTTTATTCTTTTAGTTGATCTAATTGTATTTTTGTAATTTCTTCAATCAATTCGGTTCAAATGTAAATAGTGGTCAACGCTATCACAAAATCATTAGCGATACTCTTTTTTCAGTTGTATCTAATAGAATACAGTTCAACACAACCTAATGTAAGTCACAATAAACTCAAATATATATTATTCTTATATTTAATCTATAAGTTTCTACAGTTTCAATAGTTTCAGGGACCCTTCAAAGCTTAGTTAAACACAACAAGGCGTAGTTCACTAATTTTGGTCAGGTCGTTGTTGATCACTGCGCGCTTTCTTAGTTGTTGTAGGCAATAAATATATGTTCTCTGTATATCGTCTCGGTTTCCGTAGAGACTGAGAGACAGAGACAGAATGACTATCCTGTAGAAGGCTGCTACTATGAAGAGTGACAGTTATAAACGAAGAAGTAGTATCGTTAAGGTTGAGTGTTGTGGCGTTTTGAAGTTACTTTGGAACGACAGGCGTTATCAAGATATTGTGGGTGATTGAATATAATGACAGGTAAAGGTGAGGAACTGGATGTGTTGGTTGATAGGTTGGTTGAAAGAGATAAAAAATATAATCAATACGCTGAATTGTTTGAAGCAGTTAAACCTAATGAACTCGCCAACAATAATGATGGTACTGCTATTGAAAATACAGCTATATTAGACACGTTAAAGTTGGAAAATACTGAAAAGGATCACGATATCGAGGATTTGAAAGAACGAATCGAAGTGATGACTAAAAATGTTGAAAGATTAAATGATGAATTAATTAGTACAAATATTGAAAATAATGTTTTACAAGATAAATTTGATACTTTAAATGAAGAATACAATAAGTTGGTACAAAGATGGTTAAAAAAGGTACAAAAAGAGGCAGATGAAATGAATGAAAATGTCGAGAATTTGAATAATTCAAAATAGTCTCTTTTGAAGTGATTCTTGTGATACTCGCGAGTTAAATCCCCTTTAATAGAAATATAAAGAGGATCATATATTCGGTACAATTTTATGTTACAATATGTGTCTGTTCCTACGATGTAAGGGCATGTTGTAACCAAACTATGCGTTAGACATTGCTTCTGGTGATTAAGGATGGATCTTATAGGGCGTTTTTGATGAAATTTTTTGAAGTATAGTATTGGCATGATTGCATACGCGGTAGACATACCGGTATATATTGATATCATATATAGATTGAGCACCGATGTTATTGTGGCTGGAGATATAACGTAAGACACAGAAACTTGAAGTGGAACAAGATCATTTTCTCAATTATAATATAATATTGTATAGTACAGTATCCTATTGGTGTCAGAACATTAAAAGGGAATTAGTGAAACATTATTCTAGTCTATGTGACAAGTGTATAAATGAAATTTGTAAACTGTGAAAAACAATTTAATAATATAATCTATAATATTGATCTTACCGAATTTATTGTCTTTAAATAGAGTTGAAAAAGGTTGTGGAAATGACGTAGTCAACGATAATACTATGATTCTTGGTGTACTTCATCTAACATATTGTTAAAAAATATTCTGACAGGATATTTAAAATTGTCAGGTTGAAAGTCGATCAAAAAATCAATAATGGTAGCTGCCAAATACTAGGGCCGATCGTATCGATAAACGAGGTATATAGTCGACTTATGGGTTTTCTCGGTCATTAATGTTTGTTTTGAGGGTGAATAGTTGTACTTTCTTAAAATATGGGTTGATTAATATTAGAGAATGGAAATCGAGAATATGTTTAGTAAATAGTTAGTAATGATATTAGTTGATACTAGGAAGCAGGAGTATACGTCCCCGGATCATAGCAGAGCTCTTCCCCTTTTATACAAGGAAGAGATATATAGAGTGTATTATTTAACTTTAAGTTTGTTCGGAAAACTTGTTTCCTTTATATATGAAAAATTTTCACAGCAATATCGTATTACACGAGACTACTATTCATAACAGTACAATGGTAATTTCCAACAATTAATTTATTGCTTGGAATCTGAGATGAGGTATTCGGAATATCACCCTTATAAAAAGCAAGAATTTAACAGCCTATAAGGGGCTGAATTTGGGAGATTTAATTATCACTTTGTTAGAAACTTCGCCACCCTCAACAGCATATGCCTTGGGATACTACTGTCAACTATGTTGGGTAACTGCATCGCTTATCACCAATATCAATTCTTACAAATGCAAAAATGTAACTCTCTGAGTAATTCTTTTTTTACAGTTCCTGCAATAGGTCATTAATATTGTAAAAGCATATATACGTATTCATTGATCATACTGCTACAGTCACTGCATATTAAACAGAATTTCTATCGGATTTAATTTAAATAAAATTACTTCAGACATATTTGAAAATTCAATTTTCGGCTTTGTTATGTATGCTAATATATTTTAAAAACTTTAAAATGCTTTTGTAGCTCAGTCGGAAGAGCGTCAGTCTCATAATCTGAAGGTCGAGAGTTCGAACCTCCCCAAGAGCATTTTTTTTTGCAGGTGAAATTAACCTCATATTTCTTTTTTTTAATTTATACAACATCTTGTGGTTTTAAACGATTTAATTGTCATTTTTATTAAACTCTATATGTCTAAGTTGATATTAACCAATTTTTGAGTGTTTTAGTACTTTTTATACTGGTATATTGCTGTTTTATGATGGGCCATGTAAGTCGACTGTTAAAATTATTCTACATTGACAAAAAAAAGTGATAAAACACTATGTATATGTATGCACATTATCAAAAAATGATTGATGATATTTATTAAATTTTATTCATACAAAATTATGTTGTTATTTACATGTATATTAATGTTAAGTTATTTTGGAAAGAATGGAGAGACATCATACGTCCTTCCAGATATAATGTACTTTTAAGAGATATAGCTGTGGAAAAAAGTTGATTATATTACTTCACATTTTCTATTAGATGATATAGTTACTATTACGCCCTCCATTTCTAACCGTTTTTAGAGGAATATGTTTGGTATGTCTTTATCAAAAAATTTCTTGAAGAAAGTAGATCAATTTATTCTACATAGTACTTCCCCACCTAATTTCTTAAATACAGCATCATTGATATCCATAATTTCATCCTCATTACGTACTAGAATTAATTCACCTGGTTGTAAAGGTTTAATATTTCTAACTATAGTACCTGAGCAAATCTTCTTTAAATCGTCATTATTTAAGACAATTCTTACACTTGGTTTAGATATGAGTTGTAGTTTATTCAAAATTGGTTTGTTTTCCCTGTACTTTAATCCCACCCATAATCTTCTAGTTGAAATATTATCTGGTGTAACTTCGACATACTCTTCGTCTGGTCCCTTTGTTGAACCCTTTTGTAAGGAAGAGATAAAACCTTGCTTGTATAAATTGTATGCAAACTGTAATTGTAACTTAGTATATGGGATCGATGTTAAAGACAATCTAACTCTTGTGCAGTTCTGTAAATGAGCACATGTATGTGCAAGCTTAACCAGGGACATTGTTGTTATGGCTTCTTAAATCGGACTCGTGTATAGTTAACTTCGAAAACCTGGCGCTAGATTAGTATCGGTTTTCTCTATCCAATCCTTCAGACTTATTGACAGTACTCAAATATATCGAGAATGTTACTCTTTACTATGTTATATCCTACTTCTTGATATCAGAGCTGTTCTATAAACTGTTTCATTTCATTCATTCCGTATTTCAAATTGCACCAAACGGACCAAACACCGAACCGTCAAATAATTTTGTTCGCAACAGACGCTCCAAGAAAAATAACGCTGATGATGAAACAGATTCCGTTTGCAAGTAGTGAACAACTGATTTGAACTTATAAAGAAGTGCGAACTGGTATCGATATTTGGATTATCTGGTATATGTTTTGTATTCCGTTTTTGTGTAATTCAAATATTCAGTCATTTAAGAACATACGTTAAAGATGCTTAGAACAATTGGGAGAAATTCGATTAGGGGATTAAGTCAAAGGACCTCGATCCCAGTAAGAGGCACGATAACTCCGGTAAGAATAAATGCTACTTTTAATAAAAATATGAATTCAACTTATAATTTTAGTCAAATTACAAGAAGATATGCATCTACAAAGAAGAATAGCAGTAGTGGTCAAGAAGAATTACCAAGTTTCAAGAAATTAATCTTAATTGGGTTGGCTGGTACTGCTGTATTTGTACTAGCTGTACGGTCATTAGATCAAAATAAACCAAAGACTTCATATTCTGAAGAAGAATATCAACAAGTATTAAATGGTTTGAAAAGAAAAGTTACTGTTTTCCAACCAGGCGAAATAGATATCCAGTTGACTACATTACCAGATATCAAAACGGCTCAAAAGAAATTATCAAAGGAGCAGATTCAATCTACAACTTTTATCGATCCAAAGGATATAATAGATAAACATAAAAACACGCCAGGTGATAAGTATAAGGCGTTACTAGAAAATATTTATAAGGTTTACATAGATGATTATTATTACCATTTACCTCAAGGTTTATTAGTCGCTTTGATGTTAGATTATGTTAAAGAGAATGTACATAATGATGATAAAGTTGTAATTGTTGATTTCCCAAAAACAATTAAAGATGCATCTAATTTTGAAAGTGAAATTGCTGTAATCTCAAAAATTTATATTCCAAAGGATGAATCTGAAAATCCTGTTTGTAAATATTTCGAAACCGTTGAGAAAGTTACCCTGGTATAACCGTAGGAAATGTGATAAATATTCATAAAACAAGTAAAAGGAAATATAATATTGACTCTATGATTAGTTGATCTATCATAAATACTGCTCTTTATTCTGTAAATAAATAAGTCAATTTATCTAAATAATAATATAATATTACAATACCTATTTAGTCTAATTCTAGATTAAGTAGATTAAACACAGTTAATAAGTATCAAACCATTATGCTTTATACTGATATATTCGAGATAACATTGATATTTCTCGAGCGTCCAGTAAAAAAATATTTTTAAACCTTTATATGAAACAGACTACTTTCATAGATAGAGGATAATATCAATTGAGATTAGACTGATACTTACGACAACAGATAATCAATTGACAAGATGTCCCACAATCGTTATATCAACCCTGAGATAATAAGGTATACTCCAAAGAGTTCAGATCCGCTACCAATCGATACTCACATTTATGCATTCGATTTAGATCATACAATAATCCAACCAAAGAATCCAAAAGCAATCTTCGCTAAAGGTCCAAATGATTGGAAATTTATGGAATTTGAAGAGAACGATCCAACTTTGAATACATTAATTAAAATATGTCAGGATGATCCATTGGCTCAAATCGTTATTTTCACAAATCAGGGTGGTGTAATTACAGTACCTTCGACATCGAAAAGTTGTAACAATTTTACTCAAAAGGTTGAAAATATCTTTAAATGTATAGCTACTCAACCAAGTGGCGACTTATTATTGAAAAGAATGTGGTTATATTCTTCTACCATGAAACCAGCTGCATTGTTCCCTAAGAAGAATAAGAAGAATCAAAACAAGAAAAACTCTGTTAGTAAACAATCAACGTTATCATTCATTAAAAATGTAAAGCCTGCAGATCAAGAGGATGGCGGTGCTGCAACACCAACTGAGGATTTAGAAGCATTATTCAATTCGATGAGGAAACCGTGTACAGGGATGGCAGACCAATTTATTAGGGATATATGTGAAAGGAACGATACGATAACAAAAGAAAATATTGACTGGATCTACTACTGTGGTGATGCAGCTGGTCGTAAAACCGATTTTAGTGATACAGATAAACAATTTGCAGAGAAGTTAGGAATAGATTTCAAGTTTCCGGAAGAAGTATTTAAGAATTAAGTATGGAAGTCATCTATCATTAAAAAATATTTACATACATATATATATAATAATTTCATACGGTGTCTACATATATTCTTGGCATTCATTCATTAATCATCAAATTGTAATTGTATAGTTTCTACATCATTAGTATCCTCTTTCAATTTCTTTTGATCTTTCCAGTACGTTCCAAAGATCATCATAGCCGTGAAAGTTAGTCCCATTACACATATATCGAATATTGTATTGAAAGTATGTTTATAACATTTGGTCCCTGATTTGCAAACACGGTCATCAGCATTACTATTTGTTGAAAGATCATGAGCCAGTATACTGGTGAAGAGTTTAACAGTAAAGACACCACCAGTAGTGCAGATACTCCATATTGTACTGAATCCTTCGGTACCAAATGTATCAGCAATAATAGAAGGAAATGTTCCGAATATAATACCAAATGCGTAACCGAAAAGTGTGGTACAAAATGAAATGTTTCTAATTGTAGGAATATTATTGTTATGTACAGAGTCCTCTGTCGCTAATTGTGCGGTTATTGTAATAAAATGAGATGCAATTAAAACAAGAAAACTTGCTGAAAAGATATTCCAAAGTCTTTGACATCCAAATTTCCTTACCAATAAATCGGAGATTGGTCCTGAAGTCAATCTACCACAAAATGAAAAAATTGCGAAAAGGGATATTTGGAAGGCCTGTAGTTTTGATGTATCTAGATCGTAATCAGACAATGGGGGTGTATTGACTTGGACTTGAATCAAAAAACCCACAGAATATATATACATTTGGCCAATACCCATCTGAATAGCTAAAATTGCATAGTAAACCAGATATCTTGGATCTGTTATATTCTGAATAACTTTGTTATCCTGTAACCTCTCAATGATAGTTTTATGTTGGTTGCTGTTCAGCATAGGGTTCTCTGAGTTAGTTAAACTAGTAAGAGGTTCCAAGAAACTATCGTTTGTGTTAGTTACGTCGATACCTATCTGTCTACTACTAAACGACCTTGAATTACGTTGGGATATGTTGTTCCCATCGGAACTTTGTCTAAGGGGTTCAAATGGTGCTGAACCTTCTTGGAAATTGTTTCTGATGTTCCTATCATGTTGAACACGACTGTAGTTGATATCACTTTTCGAACGTGAATGACCAGTTATGAAATCATCTTTTAATCCATCATATTTTTGTGGTGTTTGATCAACAGATGTACTACTTTCTAAAGGTGTTCCATTAGGATAAATGGTATTGAAATCATGACCGCCTCTTTCTGTATCGTTAAATCTGTCATTTACACTATTGTTTTCATCGGATGTATCGTTAACAACTTTGAGTGTAAATGTCCCTATAAGTATCATGATTGTGCATGTTATCTGTAAGAACCTAAACACTCCTAGCATATTATCACCATATAATTTGGCACAAAGTGTAGAGAATATCATCCCAGATAAAGCATACATGGAAATCGGAAATGCTGTTGCAGTACCTCTATGTTTTGGGAAATTAGTTGTACAGACTTTGACACCTGCAAAAAAACCAGAGATGGATCCAAAACCAGCAAACACTAATGCAAGACTTACCAGGAATACATTAGATACGGAGTTATTGTAACAAAAGTGTAGAATTCCATATGCAAGACATGTAGTAATTGCCCCAATTAAGCATGATATTGCAGGATTGTAATCTATAATCATACCTGCAAACATTGCAAGTAGAGAACTCCCGATATTTAACGAAAACGATATTGAACTACTCTTCGATATCGGAATTCCACATTGTTCTAGCAATTTAGGTGCATAGTATGAATATATGTACGGTGTACCAGCACCTAATGATACGATACTACTCCCTATAAATGACTTTAGTAATGTATATTTACCATCTTTGGAATTGATCAGGTTCATATCTTCGGAAGCGATGGCGATAACAATAGAATTGTAATTTGAACAAATATCGATCTTTTAGTAATTTCTATATCTTTTTATCAATATAAAACGAATTATAAGTGAGATATCTTGAATTCTGATTCGGATCTCTTTAAATTCACCTTATAACTTCCTCAATTGTTACATGTTTTAAAGATGATTAGCAGGGTCCTTTAAAGAAGTTGATAAGAGATTCTTAGAAGTCGCGTCATTTTCTATTATCATCATTTTTCTTAGTAGTGCTGAAGGGGACCTCCGAAGAATAATCTTGAAATTCTTCAACTAATTGTAAAATTACCAAAAAAAAATGTAAACAAAAAATTTTAAGTGATGTTCCAGATATTTAAATTCGAAAGATGTCGATAGGTAGTTTAATTAATTGATTTATATCATGCTAGGACTAGAAAGGCTAATAGAGCAATAAAAATAGGTTCTAATTATGAGATTAGAAACCATTACATTGAGATAGAACATTTGAGATAAATCGTGGTATAGAAAAATTCAAGATGATGTATGACGATGAAATAAATGATATCCTGAGAGAAGCGTATATGGGGAAACCTGATCTTCTAAATGGTAAACTACACCTTCTACTGCAGAAAACGAAAGAATCCCAGGATCCTGTATTGTTGAAAAGAATCATAAGACTGAATGAGCAGATCAAGAATATTACTGATAGAGAAAGATTAGAATGGTTACTGTCTAAAGCACATGATAAGTTCTATCCACCGCTAAGCATAAACGATGCTACCAATGTTCCTTGGAATAAACTAGATAAAGAAATTCTTAATACTGGTAAGTCTGAGAAATTGAACGAAACATATCCGAATGGGAGCTCCTTAGAAGATTTCTGGTCATCCTCTAAAGATACAATTTCTCATTTGGAGAAATATATTCCAATTGAACAAAATAAAAACATAGGTGATTGTTCTTTAGTTGCATCTATTATAAATATAAAAAGGGCAAATCTTCCGATGCCACCAATTAAACGAATAAGCAAAGATCTGTATCAGGTTAATTTACATTTTAACGGATCACAAAAGAGGTTAGTTGTAGTAAATAGTTCGCATATCCCTACCAACTCCGATGGAACAAAACTCTTAACACTGCGAAGTAATGATATCGAAGATAAAATTATAGAAATTGCATGCTTGGATTCATTGGTTGGTTCATATGATACATTAGGATCCAATGTGGTCATAAATACATATATGTTTACTGGGTTTATTCCAGAGATCATCGCTGTGGATATCATGAGTTTTGAACGATTTTACAAATATTTCAAAAGTCAAATATGTTTAATAGCTATCGGCACATCTGAGATTTCCAAAGATCGAAGCAATCAGAGTAAGTTACTATCCTTCCATGATTACGTGATAATTGATATTGAAGAAGAAACCAAATTAATAACGTTACAAGATCCTTTGAATGCGAATTTACCCTTACAATTTATTTTTGATGATCAATTCAAGAGGATATTCTACCAATTATATATTAACTGGATGCCATATAAGTTGTTTAAATCAGAAAAGAAATTAACTTTCAAATATGATTCGGATGAATGTAACAAATTAGACAGTATATATGGTAAACCTGTCTTCAAAGTAGAAAATAAGACATCAAAGACTCAAACCGTATGGTTACTACTCGAAACCCATATAGTATCACATAACAAAGGTAAATTTGCTTATATACAAACAATCCCACAAGGGGATATTTTCTTTAAACCGTTCCCACCTGAGAATTCAGCAGTTGACATTTGTCTACAGTTATTGAAAAGTGATATTCCAGGTAATTCATCTCAAGAGTTTTTTGTCTATTCTCAACATTTTGCATATTTCACCCTCCACGCATATTCAATCTCACCTGAGATTCAACTTAATAAATCAAGGGTGCAGGACTCGATAGCAAGATCTGATTTTAAATGGGGACAATTACAAGACACCAATGATACACGTACAGATTATTTGATCGGGGGCAAAAACTTCTATTCCAACCCCACTTTCATCATGGAGATTCACGCAGATATGAATGAAGAAACACTATTCTCATTACAAGCACATTCACCAATAACAAATGAACTTTTAAATGTTCAACTTTATAACATTCACGATGAAAATTTAACTAACCCTCTCTTACCTAATTCCGATTACTCAAGCAACACATATTCCATATTAGACACCCCATTGAAAACAAATAATAAATATAAGTTGATATTTTCCAGATATAATAAAACTATTAACGATAAAGAATACACGATATTGATGAAAACTGGACAGGAAAATTCAAATCACCGTATTGATCTCCAGAGGATATATAATGAATACGGTGGATTAGCATACCATTGTCAAACAACAATATCTATCGAACCTAATAAAACTAGATTTAAACTATTTCTAAATAATAGTGAGAGGACAAATGAACTTTACGTCAGATTAAAACCTGTAGAAAGTAATGGTAAAGCAATTAGATGTAATGTATTTGATGAGGAGTCGCATGACTGTCTGTGTTATGATGAAGAATTTTATAAAGGAACATTTGTTGTTCCACATATTAGAGTCAGATCTGATTGTAATTCAATTGCATTGCTAATAGAATTGGAAGAGGTAGCTAACAGAGAATTGAAATACGAAGTATTTATCGGATCCAAATGGAAGGTTTCCATTGACGATAGAAACTGTTAGATATCGATACGTTAATGCATAAATTTTGTATATTTTTTTCTTCAGATATATATTTTAGTACATAAAAAATTTACTTCAATTTATAAATTTCCCCATCCAAATAACCAATTATTAACAGAATGTAAAATACCATTATTTTGTTGTGAAGTATTATTTACATTTATTGGATTTTCTTGTTGACGCATTTTATTCTCTAAACTTTGAATAAAATTATTATTATTTGTATCTGTGTTATGAACAAATAATGATTTACCATCATTAATTGTTAATTTATGATTTGGTAAGAATACATTTTGGGGCAATATTGGATTATTTTCCTTGTTTGCAGGCTGGAAGTTTGTACCATCCTTCAAAGAAGTAGTAAACATTGAATCATTGTTCATTGTATTAGTACCAATTGGTGTACTGTTATTAATAATTTCAGTATCTAAATTTTGTAATGGTGACATTGTACCACTTAAATTAATATCGTTTTCACCTATGTTATTATTTTTATCAATTTTACAAGATGCTAATTTTTCAACAGCGTTTCTACTATATGGAATACAACCGATTAAAGTACCACTGAATACTGATCCGTTCTCTTGTAAAGCACGTACAGCAGATTGACGAGAATCATAAGTAATTTTAACCCAACCGTCACCTGTGAAAATTGGATATTTTCTTTCATCATTTGAGTTTATATTATTTTGTAAATTTTTATTCTTCAAAGTGAATTTATTAATACCCGATGGACTTCTTAATACTTGGAAATCTTCTAAGATTGAACCAAAATTAGAGAAATGCGTTATGATTAGATTAGAAATAGATTCTGGATAACCGAATACAATAATTGCAGTTTCTTGTTGTTGTGGTGGTACGGAAGTATTTGTTGTAGTCTTTGTTGTTTCAGTAGTAACTTTCTTTTCCTTGTTATTCATTGAACCTAAGAAATCAGCTAAAATGTTTTTAGTACCATTATTTTTACCATTATCCTTTAATGGTGATGATGTATCATTAATTAAATTACCTTTATTATCTTTAGGATTTCTATCAAAAGCATTAGCATTTTTAAATAAATTCGGTACTGATTTTGAATTTTCATTTCTTGGAGTCCCCATATTACTCATCAATAAACTTTGATTATTCATTGCAATATTATTATTTTGATTATTAACTGAACCAAATTGATCCTCATTATCCCAATCATGAATTGAATTCATTGGTGGTGCTTCATTTGAATCTCCCAGGATACTATCTGAATTTAAATTTTGTAAATTTGAATTATTGAAAAGAGGTTTATTTTTCCTTGATCCAAATGACATTGTATCAAAACCTGATCTATTAGATAAATTAGTTGCAGATTGAGAATGTGTTAAATCATTTGATGAAGTTTGTGTTCTTATAGTACGTTTAACAATTGTTTGCGGAATTGCTCTTTTTGTTGGATTATTAAACCATTGAGGTTCTTTTTGTCCATTCAATAATCCATTTGAATTCCCATTAGAATTTGTAACTGTACTATTATTACTTGTCATTGAATTTGTATTCAAATTTGAAAATTGTTGAGTTGACATGTTATTATTGTTATTATTATTAAAATGATTTAATGGTAACGATTGTGTACTTGTACTATTTAATGTATTATTACCAATAGTTTGACCATTTAACATTGAATTTGTTGTATTTGATAATGTACCTGATTGTTGTACACCATTTTGTTGAAAATTTTGTCCATTATCATTTTGTTGTTGTGATAATACTGAAACGTTTGCAAAACGATTGTTATTCATTATGAAGAATAATTGATATGTATGCAATGATATACGGTTGTTATAAAGCAAAATTAAGTTAGTTTTCTGTATCAAATCATACAGGTTTTCATAATTTACTGATCAAGAAATATGTTTATTTCAAATATTCAATTCCACAATAATTTTTTCGTTTCCTTCTTTACTGTTTAGCGAAAAAAACGAAAAAGTTGGAATACATTAAATTTAGGTAACGCGATGAGATACGAAAGAGGAAATTCATTATGAGGGTAAAATGTTTTATTATTAAGGAAATTACATATAAAGAGAGAGAGAGAGAATTATATATAAAATGATATACATATATATATATATATTAAATTTAGATATCTGACATATCTAGAACAACTTTACCTTTAGCCATATGAGTATCTATTCTTTCAAAAGCTTTTTCAAAATCATCGAATTTATAAACGGAATCAATTTCAGGTATATAAGTACCATCTTGAATCATTTTAGCACCTAATTCCATATAATCGAATTTATTTTCTAACATTGTAAAATCGTAGTTAAATTTTCTTAATGGATTTAATTTTCTTAAGAATGGACGCATATCCATCTTACCTACTAATGTCTTATCTGTGAAATCCATAACTTTATCACCGACAATAGTAATATATTGAGAATTTGTATTTGAAGGTTTTAAAACATCTTGAATCACTGGGAAAAATTCAGATGAACCAACCGAATCAAAGATTAAATCAAATTTTTCACCATTGAATTGTTCTTTAATTAATTCTAAGATAGCTGGAACAGTTGGTTTTTCTTTATTATTATAAGCAATTAAATAATCGAATCCATTAGCTTTATTATGTTCAATTTGTTTTGAATTACAAATACCTACAACAGTACCAATATTTAAAATTTCTTTAGCGATTCTAACACAAGCTAAAGCAACAGAAGTAGAAGCACCAATAATTAAAATTTTAGAATCTTTATTCCATTGTTGTTTCTTATCATATAATGCAGAATAACCAGTACCATAAACTAAAGGCCAAGCTGCATTAACAATAAAATCATTATATTTTTCAGTTACATCATTCTTAACAGGTTTGAAAACATTAATAGATTTCACACTTTCAGGATCACAAATAAAATAATTTGTAAAAGTACCCTTAGCACCCCAAAGATGTTTAAATTGACCATTGACAGTAGTATCTAGTTGCCATTTTTCATTAACTTTTGAACCACGTCTAATAATAACACCAGCGAAATCTCTACCATAAGTCTTTAATTCTTTACGACAAATGTAACCTGAACAAGTAGAATGAGTTATACCATCAACTGGATTAATTGAAGCAGCATGAATCTTAATGACAATTTCATTATCCTTATAACATGTATCTAAATCTATTTCTTGTTCCGTAATTGAAGGTTTGGTAGAATTATTAACGTAAGTGATTGATCTTTGAGTAACTTTTGACATATTTGTAATTGTAATTGTTAGTGTGTTGTAACAAGAGTTAATTAATAAACAGATAGCAACAAACTCTTCAATTGATACACATACACCCCTTCATCTTATATACTAATTTCCCAACGGGTAGGTACCCTTAGTAATCCATCGCAACTGCAACTGCAAACAGAGAAAGAAACACAATCTTCACTCCCGCGGAGCAATCGTCCACACCCTCGCTGTGCAATTCCGCGTAGAAGCACAAAGAAGCACTAAGAACACTACACTAAATAAGCGGCAGTGCGATGCAGTGGTGAGTGAGTGAGTGAATCGCCTGTACGTGCTTGCAATACATTCTATCTGGTGGAAGCACACACAGATCTGCGACAAATTATTTGCATAACAAGAAGGAGAGTATATCAATATTACCAGTAGGTAAGGCTGGGATGGGGTTTGGGGTTTTTGTGGTTTTGGGTGGGGTATGGGGTTTTTGGAGGGTATGGAAGTGGTGGTTTTGGGTAGGGTGGGGTTTTTGTCATACCATACGAAAGTTTAAAACTACTTAGAAAAACGGGTGTATGGCAACGACACAGCTTAAGTATCACATTCGAGACTATTAAAACAATTCAGAGACACAACTTTCTATGTAATTAAACTATGTTATCGCCTATACGGTCAACATATCATACAAATGAACCATATTTCCATATGGAATATGTATATGGAAGCATTTGTTGTATAATTGCCAATTATTTTAGCCTTATCTGTACTCTGTCTTCCATTATACGGAAAATTTATTCATCAGCTATTAAGTGTGCTTGTTCCTTTGATATTTATACTCTACAAATAGATACTACTGAGCGTAATATTCTAAGAATGTTTAGTACGAGAAGTTCATATGAGCAAATAGATAAAATATTAAACACAATAATTATAAATGGATAGGCTTCTATGACGACATTCAGATATGATGCTCATGAATGTGAATATAAAGCAAATATTGCAAATCTGTGATATATAAAGACAGACATTCGCAAAAGAAAACTTGTAAATAAAATAATTTTCTTCGGAACATATTACGAAGAATTTACGGTATATTATCTGTATAATAAAAATAAATAACATTGAATCAAAATATCACTGAAAACATTGCTTAGGCAGTTAGGAAAGACTATTTCTGTCATATATGAATCGATTTAGTATAATGATACTTCATCATTTTATACGTTTGTTTACTTGAATATGTTTATTACGTTATGTAGTGTTAGTCTCCAAACATCAAAATTTTAAAGAAAATGTTAAAGATTCGAAAGTGACAATAGGATCTTACTGTAAAAGAACGGTTTACATAACAGGTATCTGGTCATATTTATCCACACAAGCAACCTTCCCTACATACTTCATATATATCTCCCGAATTTGGAGCAAAAACTTAGCTTCATCCTTCTCTGGAATGGAATGTGAGAAAACGACTAAATAGAATTCTATGTATATGGTATATAACATTGATACGCTGAAGCACAGGATTATAAGTTCCTATGGGGCAGCAGAGCTCCTCCCCCTCCTTTAAAAGGAAGATATATATATATATAAAGTGTATTAAATATTCTTTTATGAATTTGGGAATATCGTTTTCTTTTTGTATGTGGATTTTTTTTACAGCAACATCATATTGTACGAAATTGACCGTGCATAACAGTACAACGTAATTTTCATAAATTTTAATAGGTTTAATTTGTTTTTAAAATACAACTATATTGCTCTACTCTTGATAGATTGAATACGACTATTTAATTTTACATATAAAGAAATACCAACTGTATAACACTTCATGATCTAATCTACACGAGAACACAAGCGGGCAAAGCAATCTTCAATTGAAACATTTTCAATAAATTCCTGTTTAAAATTTTGAGTAACACTACTCATTA
>JAXQGP010000154.1:0-36422 GCA_037040125.1 Kazachstania sp. M6911
ACACAATTAAATAATCTAAAATAATGTCTAACAATATGAACGAACTATCTAACGCTACTTCTAAGCCTTCAGCTCATTAAGAAACTTATATGTAATAAATAATTAGTTTGGTTCACATTTACCTTAACATGAAGCCCAAAGTCAGTCGACGGATGTATCCATTGAGTTGAACAGATGTTAAACGTTGACATTGTACATGATGGATTAAAAATTGGTTTATATAGATACTGCGATAACTATAATCAACAGGTAACTGATTTTGTACTCACGTTGAAATATTCAAAGGTAAACTCACACGAGCTACATTGTGACAATGGGTGAGGACTTAAACAACTGAGCAAAGTACAACAAAAATGAAAAGTAGAAAAAAAAAGTTATATAAATGTACATGATTATTGGTTACCTGAAATAATTTTTGTAGGATTAACAGTTCAATAAAATATACAAAAATGTACAATATTACTGAAGGTTTGTGTTGATAGGTTTTATATTCTTGGTGGTGCTACTATCTATATAAGGAAGATTACTATCTTTCAATCCAACATATTTTAGTAAATACAAGTGGTACTTTTAACATTTTATTAAATATATCCACTATATATATATATTCAGTAATGAACCAATTTCGAGATCATGTTTTCATCGTAAGACTTTCCATTTCACTATTCTTACCATAGCTACCGCAGCGGGAAGACAATAGTGACAACAGTATGTTACTCTAGAACACAATGTCCTTTATTTCAATTAACATATATATAGTATATTATTCGACACCAACATTTAGTATTTACATTATGAGGCCACCTGTGATTGTTACAATACGCATCTCTATATAATGGATATTGATTTATTACTTAATCTAAAGGATTTTTATTCTACTTTGATTCTTCTGTATCACAATGACAGATTAGCCATTTAGTAGGATTTAGGTATCTAATAAAAGTTGACACTAAAACCTGGTATTCTAATACAGATGATTTGGATAAAGATATCCATTCAACGCTGAAATTAGTAGATCAAGGCGTGGATGACAATAGTCTATTCATCTATCGAAGGATATTTACACTTAATGGATGGTAATTTCTGAATTTAATCGGTACCAGGAACATACAGCTAAGTGCATCATACTCGCAAGTGAGTTCGGCATACGTTCTATTTAATTACTACACATTACGAATCCTCACAATGAAGATGAATAATAATACAGACTAGTCATTCAAGTATAATAGCGACAATTATCGTGAACATATCTTTGATATTTGGATTACTACAGCATGTCGTAACATAGCGTTCGTCATTAATCATGGTCTCAAATCATCATTAAAACATTTAACAAGTGTGACAAAATATATTGACAAAGTTACCATTTACAATATGGAAACTGGCATATTATTTACGGGATGCACTGGAATTTAAGTAACGAATACAGCAATAACAATGTTTCAGTGATCGAGTTACTTAACTACTTATACCAAGTTTTACATCAAACTATCATCGAAGAGAGTCATTGAAAAATAACAATGAGTAAGAACATCTCAAACCGGAGATTGGGCTATCTCATACTAGTCTATTCGATATGTTAAATGACAGCGACCGATATGGTGCCAATTACTGTCCTTAGATAGGGAACCCATCTGACAGTTCTCAACATCCCACCTTTTATTCGGAATTCTTGTTCTTGAATATGTTTCAAGATTTCTCTTTATTAGGTGAAAATTGGTTCATATTTTTGTTTACGACTATATACTATATTACTATCTTATATGGTTTCAGCACCACTAAAGCCATCTAATTTCAAGTAACTTACATCCGTTATAAAACAGGAAATACTAAATTATAGCTATTATCTACAAATGGAAATGAATAGTTACCGCAACTTTATTCCTTGAATGAAAGATATTTTACCTAAAATGAGGATAACAATCGGCGAAATATTCTATTGTTGGATGAACCTAGCTATGAAAACTGTCTCCTCTCGTTGTGATATAACCAATAATACCTGTTCGGAGAAGGAATGATATGTCCCTAATATCCTTGCCTCCTCTTTTGTACAAGCTGTATTAACAATAGCATATTATGTCGTCTTATTCTAACAATATACCTATTAAACTATGGAGTCATCTTAAATTTATCCAAATATATGAAGAAAGGGGTAAAGGAAATCTAAAAATAACTTAGCTACGGAAACACCACTCTCCTGGAAATAATGACAGTCCTTGAGGGGTAAAAAGAAATGTGAGGGATCATGTAATTAAATAAATCAATGGTGTTGCTGGCCAATTTAAAATGGAATGCTGCGGAATTTTCTGTATAAATACCAGCACTATATCTAATGCGGTAATTATTTTTTTTTAAAATTTAAACTTTTGGCCGATGTGATTAACATCCGGTTTAGGAAAAATCTATTTATAAGTTTTATAAAGTTTATTTACTAAAATGGATATGTAATTGGATCTGCTGGACATTATCCAAAAATGCCTGGGATCTACATTCGGCTGAGGAGACAGCCGTTTAATGATCATATGTAAAGTAACGAAGACCTTCCAGCTTCGAAGTTTACCAGCATGTACCTGTTTTATTGTTGTGGCATGCTCATTGTTGAAGATATTAGAAGTTAATAAACAGGAATGTTGATCATTTCTATTTTCTCCGATTTTGCTTCTTCAATAGAGTATTCGCTTGCAAGAATCGAAATATATTACGATCTAATTATTACATATATTTTTTATCTTTTGCATTATTTACTGATATAATAGCTATATGATTCGAATAATAATTGTAAGAATCACTAGTTAACGATTCTCGAATATAATTCTACATATTTTAATGGTAGTTAATAATATTAACTAATTTATTATGACTGTTCGAATTCATTAGCATAATGTATAGCTTGATTAGCAAATCTAGTTATAGTATCATGTTCATTATTATCATTTTTATCATCTTGTGAATTTGAAGGTAAATCAACTTGCATGATATTATTATTATCTAAATCACCATTATTAGTTTTACCTGTGCTTGATGATCCAGTATTTGTATTTTCTGAATGATTACCTTCTGAATTTATCTGCGATTCACCTTGATTTTGTGCTTGAGCAGCAGCAGCGGCAGCAACAGCTTGTGCTTGTGCTTGTGCCTGTGCTTGTGCTTGAGCAGCTGCCGCAGTAGCTGCAGCAACTTGATCATCGAATGTTGCACTAGTATCAATTTGACCATTCGTACCACCGATTTTATGGAAATCTAATATTTCAGAATACATCATAACTCTCCAAGTATCAACCGGTAAATCAGCATCATTGAAATGCCAATCAAATTTAGCATCTGCAACAGGTTCATCAGTTGGATCATGATATGGAGCTAAATAAGGATGAGCTAAAGCATCAGCAGCAGTAATTCTTTTCTTTGGATCAAATACTAACATTTTTTCTAATAGATCAACTGCATCAGGTTCAACATTTTTAAATCTTTGACTAAATGGAACTGGATCTCTATGTGGTAATGACGTTACGAATTTTAAAGTATTTTCTGAACAAATAGTATTAATTACATCTTCTGGTGGAGAACCTAATAAATCTGTAATGATTGAGAATTGATGAACATGATCTTTACCTGGGAATAATGGTTTACCTTCAATCATTTCTGCAAAGATACAACCCGCTGACCAAATATCAACTTCAACATCATATTTTTGCCATGTTAACATAATTTCTGGTGCTCTATAATATCTTGTTGAAACGTAACCTGTCATTTGTGGATCTTGAATTCTTGCTAAACCAAAATCACAAATTTTTAAATCACAATTTTCATTAATTAATATATTACTTGGTTTTAAATCTCTATGAATAACACCCGCAGAATGAACATATTTAAGACCACGTAAAATTTGATATAAGAAATATTGAACAAATTGTTTCTCTAATGGTCTTGTTTGTAATAATCTATGTAAATCTGTACCTTGTAATTCTGTAACGAAATAAATATCTTCTAATGGTGATAAAAAAATATCTTGTAAACCAATTAAATTTTCATGTCTTAAATGTTTTAATAATTTTAATTCTCTATATGTTCTTTTAGCTAATACAGCAGTGGAAAAGGGTTTCATAATTTTTTTAATTGCAACAGGTTGTCCAGTTAAAGTATCAGTTGCGGAACAAACTAGACCAAATGCACCCATACCAACAGGATTCAAATCAGTATATCTATTTGTAATTTCGAACACAGTCCCAAAGATCTGTGTTCTAATGAATTCCTCATGTGAAGCCATGTTTATCTTTTCGTCTGATCAAATGTATTAGAAAGGTAATTCCTTAATTGTATGACAATAATATATCCTTAAATTTTTTCTTATCCCTACTAACAAAGAAATGTATTTAATAAAGATCGTATCTAATTAATTGTTATTAGACTATTATTATAATAAGAATAATATAATACATTTGATATTAAGTAATTCATGAAAATGGTCATGTTTAAAATGATCTGCAATCTGCATTAACACTTTACCATTAAACATCACTAACCGAAACCGTATTAGAAATTACGGTGTTGAAGAAGAGAGAAAAAAAAAATTAATTAAAGCCATTAAAGAAACGATGGCGTAATTTTACAAAATTTATTATGAGAGATACCATTTAATGTCCGGCCGGTACAGTAAATGCACTGAACAAGGGAGAAACCAAAGAAATTCCAAGAAAAAATTATTTCTTTTAGTATGCGGTTCGTATAATATGACGCATTTGGACCCAAAAAATAGTTTTCGTTTGCCGTGATATGCACTATTGTTGAAAAGCATTACCCTCATAGGTGATTTCCCTTTCTGGACACCATCACCATCAACGAACAAAATTAAAAATAGATTTTCATTCAAAGAATCCCTTACATTCAAGGAAAACCAAAAAAGAAAGAAATTGGTCATTTTTCAATTTTTCAAAATATTGAGAAAACCGCAGCAGATTTTTGTTCTTTTAAAATACCGGTAAATTCAATGTAAAGTATTCCCTGTCAAAAGATGAAACATTAAAGAAACAAGAAACGTTTATTTCGGAGCATATAGTTTCCCCTCAATCTTGAACAAAAAAATTGTTTATCTGGTCATACTTTCTTTTCAGCGCAACATGTAATAAACCAGAACGTTCTTTTTAAACAGAAATAAACAAAAATAAATACAAGCAAAAATTATAAGGCTAGCCAATCTAAGGATCTACGTAATAAATGGTTAGTTATCTTAATTCTCCGTGAAACAAATTCTTTGTTTATTCTTGTTGTTGTTGGTTGCTTCTCTCTGTTGTTTACAAACAGAGCAGTTCTAACAGTTTACCAAGATTAAAAAAAAAAGAAATTTTTAATGAACATTTCAACATGTTCTCATAATCTCACCAAAACACGCGTATTTTGCACCCATTTAATATTGAATTTGATATCTTGTTGATTTTTAAACCAACACGTTAATGAAAAGAAGAAACAAGATAAATCTCAGGGAATTGAATAGATGAAGCATACATAAGGCTGCTTAGAAATTTTCCTGTCAGAAGCTTTTTTTTCTTCTCTTTCTTTATTCTGGGTCCCCCAATTTGTTTTCAAGATGAAATCTCTTAACTATTGCAAAGAAGAGGAGAAAAGAAAAGATTCACGCAAACGTTCTCGGCCATGTTCCAAATAGGAAGTATTCTAAACAAAATTTTATTCTAGGACTACGCGTTCATTCCTCAGAAATCATTGAACAAACGCCATTTGAAGTACACATTCTTAAACGCGTTACTCATATCCACTATAACAAACTTCCAATAGCGCGTCGTCTTATTATTTCTCTCGTACTATTTTTTTTTCAGTTCAGAATGTCTAATCTGCTGTTCTGGTATTGTAATTGAATAATTAAATGATGTAAGATTTCTTATTATTTAGTTTATCTTAAATTATGATTATACTACGATCAGTTAACAGTTCTCATAGATTCACATTTTTGTTATTTATGATAGCTAAACAAAGAAAATTTTTAAATGGTAAAATTGTTGTTTATCTCAATTTAACAACAGAAATGTAACACTCTCTGTCACTAAGAAAACTTTCTATAAATAAATATCTTTTTTTGCTAATGAACTATATTATCGTGAAGAGATATTAAGTTTGCTACGGAATTTATTTAGCAAATTATTTCAGGTTACTATTTATTTTGTGCCGGTCTCCTTCTCTAATAAGCGATTTTCTATGGCTGGTTAAAAAAAAACCCGCTCCTTCTTTCTTTCCATGAAATTCGTTTTGAGGGATGCGGTAATTTCTTAGTAAATATAGTAAAATATACGTGGATTTGGTTGACAACGCGGATTGTGGGGGTGAGATTACGTTAGAAATCATCTGAGAACAATCAATAATAATAATGGTCCCTAATTTGAATAAAATAAATTCTCATATTTCTGTTTCGGTTCTAAGTAGATCCCCTACGACTACACTTTTCTCCCGGGTGGGTCTCCTCAGGAAAGAGGGAGGAGGGAAATTATTACTTTTTCGGCCCTATGGTTAAATTTTTACGCAAGGGAAATATACTAGCAAGTATTGCTTTTTCTCTTCTTCTCTTTCGGTCGCAGTTAAACAAGACACTAACAGGGAAAATAAGGAGTTTATTATCAATTTACCGCAGAACGTAGAAACTGTGCTCTGCTCAGCTTTCTTTCTAGTTCGTTGTTGTTTATTTTAAATTGAAAAAAAGCTTTTTATTAATTAATTTGGTTTGTTTTGTTGATTTCCTAACATGGACACATAAATGCAAAGAGCTACATTTCAACTAAAATGACGAAGAACTATATCAATTTCATTAAATAAACAAGGGAAATATTAACCCAGTGAAAAATTAATTACAAGTAATACTTTCTACTGGAAATTAAAGGTTAATTGATTTTAAATTAAATATTGATTCTTTTGCTTCGCATTAAATTATTGATAATCCTTACCCACCGCATTTTTTACCTCTAATCGCAAGGTAATTGATAGAGATAAGCATTGTTATGTCTTTTTTTTTGGGAGTTGGGAAAAATAGGTAAAATTTCCCTTTCTCATTCATATATAAAGGTATCATTATTTTCAATAATTAGAATATTCTTTCCTTTCTATTATTCTTTTATTTTTTATATTATAATATATAAAAAACCATACTATATATCTTTAACATATATTACATCAAACAAGTCTTTCGCTTACAACAAAAACCAAATTAATTTAAAAATGCAATTCTCTACTGTCGCTTCTATCGCCGCTATCGCTTCCGTCGCTTCTGCCGCCGCTAACGTTACTACTGCTACCGCTACTCAAAAGACTACTACTTTAGTCACCATCACTTCTTGTGAAGACCACGTCTGTCAAGAAACTGTTTCTCCAGCTTTAGTTTCTACTGCTACCGTTACTGTTAACGATGTTATCACCGAATACACTACCTGGTGTCCAATTCCAACTGAAGCTCCTGTTTCCAAGAACACTACTGCTCCAGCTCCAGCTACCTCTAAGACTTCTAACGGTACTACTTCTCACACTGTTACCTCTTTCGAAGGTGCTGCTAACCAAGTTCTACCAGCTGCTGGTGCTTTATTCGCCGGTGTTGCCGCTCTATTATTATAAGTTGTGTTTTTATAAAAAAATAATAATTGAAAGATTAGCTTTATCTTTTTAGTCTTTCTTTTTTTTTTACCTACTAAAAACTCAAATTGAATTGTTTGTTCAAAAAAAATTTCTTTTAAGTGTCAAACCAATATCACAGGTTTGAACATGTTCGTTTAACCAATCGTTTTTTTCCCAAATGTTGACTACCCTTTATAAAAATTTTACTCAACGAAGAATAAACGATTTCTTCATTTATAAAACAGGGGTCTAATTATTTCATTTATCCATCAACGTTATTTTCGTTTCAAGTAACAAGTAATGAAATATAGTTTGATACTATATTTTAAGCTATCTTTTTCCAAGAACGTCAAAATATTTTAACGTTATAAACTCATAATATATTTACTGCATTACATCCAACATTTTGTTATGGACCATGTTAGTTAATATTGCTACTATAAATCATTTTTATATTTTTTTTATCTGTAATTTTATATAATATTCCATAAACAACAACAATAATAATAATAATAAATTAAAAAAAACAAAACTAATGAATCTGTCGTCTTCTTTATCATTTTATGGAAACTCCGTCAGTTTCCCGTCGTTATAGTCGTCTGACTGTTAATTATTAACAATTTCCTAATTATGGATTGATTACTAATTGCCGAGCGAGATATTGGCACAAGTCTCTGCTAAATGAAAATGATAATTATTAATAAGCCGAATCAAATTACACAGAACGGACCGTAGCCATATGCGAAAAAAATCCAAGTGTTCGGATTTAAAATTACAAAAAATTTTCAATTTTTGTATGTGAATAGTGGGCTATCTCGGATTAAGGAACAAAGCGGAACTTTTGTATGTAAGATGAGCATTTGTATTGTATTGTGATTAATAAGCTAATTGATGTTGTAAATACTGAATTAACACCAGATATTTTACATTCTCTTTTTTTTTTTATTCTTATATATATAAGATGTTAGTTTAAAATTTAGGCATGTTTTTTATACTCTCTAACTCAAATAAGTATACCAGTTACGTATACGATACATAATGACTACTTCTATTCAGAAAGTTAATATATCTGACATTACTTCACATTCAGAAATCAAACAAAATAATATACAAAAACATAAAAATAGTTTAACTTTACCAAATGAACAAATTTATACTATACAGATGGGTACAGAATTATTTAAATTAACAGGTGCTTCATTTAATTCGGATTCCCCAAATTATTTCACTGAATATTTTATTAAAAATAATAATAAATTCGATTTATTCCTAGATAGGAATGTTATTTCATTCAAAAGAATCATTAAACATTTACAAGGTTATTATTTAGATATTGTTGATGAAGATGAATATTCTATGTTATTAGCTGATTCAATTTATTATAGATTTAATAAATTAACAACAGATATTAAAGAATCACCATATTATTATGCTAATATTGGTGGTAAATCATTTAAATTTTTGAAAAAATTATTTAGACGTGATGGGGATTCAAATAATTATTTCCAAGTTTTCTCAAATACAATTAATTCTGAAATTGAATATAGATTTGTTAATAATAAATTATCTGTTGTACCAATTTCATCAAATTTTATCTCTAGATCACCTGAATATTTTCAAATGTTATTAGATTTATTAAGTGGTGCAACTTTAAATTTAGATTCGAATTTAAGAGATACATTAATTAAAGAATGTAAATATTATCGTTTCCAAAATTTAGAACAAAGATTAATTAATGTTAATTTAAGTACTAATCCATTTAGTGATATTTCAGAAATTAAATTACAATTAAATGATATTAGTTCCAAGGGTTTAACTAGCCCAATTGAAAAACATTTAAATTCTCAATTAAATAATGGTTGTATGACTAATAAGACTGTTTGCAAACCAAGTTCAACTAATGATAATGATTGTGAACAAGCTACAGATAGTAGTAATAATTCAAGTGATAATGAAGCAACGACAACCACCACCACCACCACCACAAACACTACTGCAACTACTACAGAACCACAAAAGAAGAAACGTAGAGTAAGTGAACATAACAGACCTTGGGATATGGTTAGATATAAACGTCCATTCATTGATGATAATTCAGCAGAACTTGTATTTCAATTAAACGCTAATGAAAATACTGTAATTTTCAATAAATATAATAAAATTATTCATATTGATATTACTGGTGATACATTAAGATCATTTGATAGAATATTCAATGCATTTTTATCTCGTCATGGTATAAGTTTAAATAATTATAGACGAAAATTCGCTGCTACTAAAGATGGTAAGGAAAGAGATCATTTAGTATTACCTGCATGTATTTCAATTAGTGATTTAGTTGTTAATGGTGTACAATGTAGAAATATATGTCAATTAATCTCAGATTCAAAGTTTAATGATATTGTATTCGATGCATCAGAAAAGGAGAAGAAAAAATATTCTCCAGGTTTAAAATTACATTTATTAAAATCATTATGGAAATTAGGTGTTAAAGATGGTCAATTAATGTTAATTGCAATCAAAATGGATTCATTTAGTGGTATTAAAGAGTTTAATAAATTGACTGGATTTCTATAACAAAGCATTCACTAAGGTTTTATATAATAATATATCACATTTTTTATATATTTATAGGTTTAAAAGAATAAAGGATAATAGTACTTCATCTGTGTCTGTTTGTTATGCTGAGATGCTATTTTTTTTTTAAATTTCGCTAAGACATTTTTGTTAGAGTTATAGCATCGCGAGTTTCGAACCTGGTTTCGTTTTGTATTAAAAAGTAACTATTATACTTATCATTGTTAAAAAAAAAGCTTAGAGATATCTATTCTTATTTCTAACATATATTTATACCATTTTATTAATTGTTGATTAAAATTTTTGCAAAAAAATAAATTAAATCTCTTTGTAAAACGGTTCATCCTTATGCAGGGGAACTGCTGATCATCTCTGTATTGTTTCAAATTGACCAAATGTCCACGGAGGGTTACTCCGCGAACACATTTCAGAATTTTAGAAACGTTATGTAGTGGTCAAAATTTTGACTTTTGATGAATTTGTGAATGTTAATCCAATTTTTTCAATGACTTTCCCCAAAATATTATATTATACTATTGGGAGCAAACTTTTGTGTCATGTTTAATATAAACCTAGTTTTGCCAGTTTGGGCTGTCATGTGGATCGGTGACACACAGGTTTATGTCAGATTTCATGACAATTACGATATTTTGGAAATACAACTTCACTCAGGTAAATAGATACTAATAGCAGAAAAAATAATTGAAATAGATAATAATATTGCTATTTAACAATTTAGTAAGTTTGAATCCGTTCAATTACTACAAATAATGTACTTTTTGGTATAATAGTACTGACAATGATGGACAGTCATTCAAGATGATTATAAAGCTGGTTTTAATTTCTGTATACTTTTCAAACTGTAATAACAAACCTCTATAGATAAGAAGACTTCTCTTTGAATGGCCCATCATCAAGATGATTTAATTGAATTCGACTTCCAAAGTAATATTTCGAATTTACATTATTTTTAATAGTGCAAAATTACCGAATTCTAAAATTCTGTAACTAACTCGACCAGCCTTATAATACCACAACTCAGCGTATGAAGAGCACAAATATATACATTCGACATTAATACCATGTCGTAATATATCTCAAAACCAATCATAGGGCAATATATTTTATCAAATTACAGTTTTCGAAAAAAGTGACAATTCAATGAAAAACATAAATTCTTAAAATGCAATGTCAATTTTTTTAAATAATGTCCATAAATACTAAATTTTACATAGGTTTCGATGCAGATAGAGCCGTTTCCACACGATTCATATATATTAAATCTATAAACAACCACGTTTTCATTCCCAGTTTACACGATCGATTGCTATTCCAATCTTCTTCTTAATTACATTCATCGTGGCAATGGCATCTTGCGAACTGTCGTGTTCCCCAGTTTGAATCTTATCACTTAAAGTTTCAAATGTCAAATTCTTTAATGAAGTCTTATATTTCCCATCTGAATATAAAATAGCTGTATCAATTATTTCATCATGTATTATTCTCATAACGTTCAAATCATTTTCAAGACCGTGTCCTATCAATATACTATTTTTGTTTATTAAGTCCTTAGTCAGAATATTGTCCATAACATTTTCAAAAGATATTGCTTTATTCATATCCTCAACATGAATACCACTAAACAATGTATTCAAATCAATGATTTCTCCAAACGGTTTAACGATTTCATCATATAGAGTTTTCGAAGAGAAAAAATCTACAATAGTTAGACGTACCATCTCAAACCCCTTTGACGTAAATGCCATTTCACAATCCAATGCCAACACATTTCTATTACCATCGATGGCTGAGGTTTTTAGAAAATCACTAATTTCTCTAAGTTCCTGATATGTATCCTCCTTAAAGACATGATGGTTAGCTTTTTCACAACCCAGTCTCATAAATGAGGTAGATTCCGTAGATTCACCACAACATGGGAAAACATGAGTCTTCGTTTCTCTATTGTAAATCTTCTTTTGAGGATGATATTTACACAAAGTACTTTCCATTATGTTTTTCTTTTCAAATTTTGTCCCACATCTTGTACAATTGGAATATGGACTACTACCTTTATAATCCTCAGGTAGTTCTCTAGACATGATATATTTGTGTTTCAGTAAGATTTTTGGATCTATTACCATTTCTTCCAGTTTCTTCATTGCAACATCTTTCTTTGTGATTTCAACAACATGATGGGACGTGTGTGATTTATTACCCTTCGAACTAACAGGTTTACCAGCAATCTTGATCTGTTTAAAATCTCCCTTGTATTTAATTAAATCTCGAAGTAATATACTCATATGAAACCTATAACTTTGAGAGGATGTACTGGATTTAGCTACTCTCAGTTCAAGTTCGATTGCCATCCTTTTTAACCTTTCCGGATTGACTTTCAACCGACATTTTGTTAGTTGTTCATGTAATTTCAATAAAATCTTGTATCTGTCATTGAATTGTGCTGGTTGATTTCTCAATTCTGTAGGCATAAGACTAACATTTTTCATTGACATGTTTCTATATGGCTATGGATATTATTGTGTACCTCATAACAATAATGCCCCAATATACTTACATCACATCTATCTCTACACATATGGCTTCTCTTATATTTTTGTCTTAGAAATATTTAAGGATTGCTAAGAGACGTTTCTTTTTTTCTGCATGCCTATCTATCCTTGAATTTCTCTGCGCTGTCTCACTGTTAACGATCTTAGTGAAAAATTTTGAGCGATGAGCAGGCGATGAAATTTTCAAAATAATAAACATTTTACCTAAGATATCTCATACTGCTAATAGTAGCAAATTTTTTACAAAACTGTCAAGAACATAGTTATATTTGAGATATATATATTTATCTTACGTATTACTTATCAATAAAAGAAGCATACTACAGAGAATAAGTTTATTGTTTACGATTTTGGAAGGGATATTATATTAGTTTCATAAATTGTAGATAGAAGTAGAATCTAGAAGTCAATATCACAAGAAAAGTTAAAAGAAGCTACTAATATACAAGAAACTAGGAAACTAATTATCACTGATCGAATATGACTTCACAGGACTCTGTTATTTTAGACTTGGAAGCTGTAAAGCATAGACATGCTCTGTTTTCCAAAATCTTACCCGCCGAGAATAATAAGGAGTTATTTAAGTTCAACAACAAATTTACAACTCAAGAAAATTTATTTCATTTATCCGAGAATATTTTAAGATCTAATGGTATATCAGCATCATTATTTATTTACAAACCAATCTTTCTAGAAGTTTTATCTGGTTGGTTTACTAATTTCACCAAGAAGGATGCTGTCAATATTTTCAGTGCATCCGCAAGCATAATCACTATGTATCCTCTAGCCATGTCATTGATCGAGGACTTTATGGAAAGAGAAAATGAGCATTTTATTACTATCCTTCAGAATCCATCTACTCAATCTGAAGAAGACATTACAGGCATTTTATTAGCATACTATAGATTACTCTACCATAACAAAGATGTATTTAGTCAATATATTAATCCAGATGTACTATACTCATTTATTAACGGGAAAGTTGATGATTTTCCAAATGATATTATTAAATTACTTTCAATTAAGATTATTTCATTATATTTAGACATGGGAGAACAAGCAACAATCGATATGATTAGAAAAAATTGTTCATCAGAAGATAAATTATTAGGAAACTATAACAATGACTCAAATGTGGACTATCATTTCTTAGATATTAATGAAGCCAAAAGGTTTTCGAATTTTTCAAAGTTACCAGTGGTCAATGAATGTATTACAAAAGATGTTAATGGACGTTATTTTATTATTGAGCCTGAAGAATTAACTACAAAGGTTGTATCTATCTGTGGTATCTTGGTACCTAGATTAACACAAGACGATATCAAAGAAAAGGAAGAACCATCGTATGTTCCTACTGAGAAAACTATATCAATGCTACGTAGATTAGCTAAGAAAATACAAGAATCTGCCCCAATAATGATTGTAGGTAAAGCAGGTGCAGGTAAAACATTTGCCATCAATGAATTAAGCAAATATATGGGTTGTCAAAGATCAATTGTAAAGATCCATTTAGGTGAACAAACTGATGCTAAATTATTAATTGGTACATATACATCAGGTGAAAAGCCAGGTACATTCGAATGGAGATCTGGTGTATTAACAACTGCAGTTAAAGAAGGTAGATGGGTATTAATTGAAGATATCGATAAGGCTCCAACCGAAGTTCTATCCATTCTGTTATCATTATTGGAAAAGCGTGAACTTACAATTCCATCGAGAGGTGAAACTATCAAAGCTGCTAATGGGTTTCAATTAATATCTACAGTTAGAATTAACAATGATGACGATAAGAAAGCGTTAGAATCTACTGATTTTGGTTTGAACATGATTGGTATGAGAATTTGGAATACTATTTATATGGAAGAAATTACAAGAGAAGATTTGAATAAAATACTATGTTATAGATACCCTATTCTTTCTCAATTGGTTCCAAGGTTAATTATGACATATGATGCAGTTAAGCGAATTTATGGTAATCCAAGGTTTATTTCACTTAATAGAGGTGCACATGCTAGAGGTACTTCAACAAGAGATTTAGTTAAACTTTGTCAGAGATTAGAAGTTTTATTCAACACTAATAATATAACAAAACCAGATCAACTAATCGAATCATCCATCTATGATAACATTTTTGCTGAAACTGTTGATTGTTTTGCAAGTTCAATAGGTGAAATGAAAGCACTGGAACCGATTGTCCATACAATCGGAGAAACATTAGAGATACCGTCATCAAGGATATCACTATTTATGAACAAGCATGTTCCTGCATTCGAGGATTTTGAGATTCATATATCTGTTGGTAGAACACAATTGGAGAAATCAAGAAATGCGTTAATGAAGAAATCCATAAATACCACATCATTCGCATTAACCAATCATTCATTACGTCTAATGGAACAAATTGCTGTATCTGTTAGAATGACCGAACCTGTTCTTTTAGTCGGTGAAACAGGTACAGGTAAGACCACCGTTGTTCAAGAATTGTCTAAACGTTTAAACAAAACATTAACTGTTATCAATGTTTCTCAACAAACAGAAACAGGTGACTTACTTGGTGGCTATAAGCCAGTAAATTCAAAATCGATTGCTGTCCCAGTTCAAGAGACTTTCGAAATATTGTTTGAATCCACTTTTTCTTTAAAGAAGAATCAGAAATTTTACAAAATGTTACACAAATGTTTCAATAAGAGTCAGTGGAAGAACGTTGTCAGATTATGGAGAGAAGCTTTTAAGATGGCTCAGAACATATTAAAGCCAGCCGAAATTGAAACTGACGAAAATGAACCAGCAAAGAAAAAGAAAAAAAGTTTAAGTATACAACAAAAAGCTATTCTTTTACAACAATGGGTCGAATTCAAGAAAGATATCGAAAAATTTGAAGCTCAATCAAGCTCAATTGACAATTCCTTTGTTTTCGATTTTGTGGAAGGTTCACTGGTAAAAGCTGTTAGAAATGGTGAATGGTTATTACTTGATGAAATTAATTTAGCATCTGCCGATACATTAGAGAGTTTATCAGATTTACTTGCCGAAGCTGCATCCAGAAGTATTCTTTTATCAGAAAAGGGTGATATCGAACCAGTACACGCACACCCAGATTTCCGTATATTTGCATGTATGAACCCAGCTACTGATGTTGGGAAACGTGACTTACCTTCTGGTATCAGATCAAAATTTACTGAAATTTACGTACACTCACCAGATAATGATATAACTGATCTTTTAGCAATCATTGACAAATATATTGGAAAATACAGTGCAAGTGATGAATGGGTTGGTAATGATATCGCAGAACTATATCTTGAGGCAAAGAAGTTGTCCGAAAGCAACAGAGTTGTAGATGGTTCCAATCAGAGACCGCACTTTAGTATTCGTACTTTAACACGTACTTTATTATATGTTCGTGACATTATCCACATTTACGGTTTACGTCGTTCATTATATGATGGGTTTTGCATGAGTTTTTTGACATTATTAGACCAAAGATCTGCTGAACTACTGGAACCAATCATTGAAAAACATCTTCTTGGTAGAGTTAAGAATGTTAAGTCTATTTTATCCAAGGTTCCACCATCTCCAGGTACAGAATATATTAAGTTTAACTACTACTGGATGAAAAAGGGTAATGAAGAAGTAAAGGAACAAGGCCATTATATTATTACTCCATTTGTAGAAAAGAACATGATGAATTTGGTGAGAGCTACATCCAGTAGAAAGTTTCCAATCTTGGTGCAAGGTCCTACATCTGCAGGTAAGACAAGTATGATCAAATACTTAGCTGACATAACAGGTCACAAATTCGTGCGTATTAATAACCACGAACATACTGATCTACAGGAATATCTAGGTACATACATCGCAGATGATACCGGTAAATTAGCATTTAAGGAGGGTGTTTTAGTAGAAGCTCTTAGAAAGGGTTACTGGATAGTCTTAGATGAATTGAATTTGGCACCAACTGACGTATTAGAAGCACTTAATAGATTATTAGATGATAACAGAGAATTACTTATTCCAGAAACACAAGAGGTTGTACATCCCCATCCGGACTTTATGTTATTCGCAACTCAGAATCCTCCAGGGGTATATGGTGGTCGTAAGATCCTATCCCGTGCTTTTAGAAATCGTTTTCTGGAGTTACATTTCGACGATATTCCTCAGGATGAGTTAGAGATTATTTTAAGAGAGAGATGCCAAATTGCACCATCATACGCTAAGAAAATCGTGGAAGTTTACCGTCAACTATCAATAGAGAGATCTGCATCAAGATTATTTGAACAAAAGAATAGTTTTGCTACGCTTCGTGACTTATTCCGTTGGGCTTTAAGAGATGCAGTTGGTTATGAACAACTTGCGGCAAATGGTTATATGCTTCTTGCGGAACGTTGCAGAACACCACAAGAGAAATTAGTTATTCAAAAGATATTAGAGAAGGTTATGAAAGTTAAATTGGATATGGATACATACTACGAAAGTTTGGAGAACAAAGATCTGGAAACTGAAAATACCGTTGTCTGGACAGGTGCCATGCGCCGTTTAGCTGTGCTCGTTTCTACTTGTTTAAAGAATAATGAACCAATCCTACTAGTTGGTGAAACAGGTTGTGGTAAGACTACAGTTTGTCAAATCTTGGCTTCTTACCTAAAAAAGGAATTGATCACTTTAAATGCTCATCAGAATACAGAGACAGGTGATATATTAGGTGCACAAAGACCGGTACGTAATCGTTCCGAGCTGCAAGGAAAGTTAATTGATAAATTACAGAATATCTTAAAAACCGAGTCTGATGATATAGATGAATCGTTAGGGTTATACGACAGATATGATAAATCTACCATATCCATTGAACAACAAAACGCAGTATCTGCATTACGTGACAGACTGGGTGTTTTATTTGAATGGACAGATGGTCCATTAATCCATGCTTTAAAAACTGGTAATTTCTTTTTATTAGATGAAATCTCACTTGCTGATGACTCTGTGTTAGAAAGATTAAATAGTGTATTAGAACCAGAAAGAAGTATTCTACTTGCCGAAAAAGGTGTTACCGACAACTTCGTTACTGCAAATGAAGGTTTTCAATTTTTCGCAACTATGAATCCAGGTGGTGACTATGGTAAAAAAGAATTATCTCCAGCTTTGAGAAATCGTTTCACAGAAATTTGGGTTCCTTCTATGGAAAATTTCGAAGATGTTAGATTGATTGTTTCCTCAAAGTTGAATGAGGATATTACAGAACTTACAACTCCAATTACTAGCTTCTCTGAATGGTTTGGGAAGAAATTTGGTGGTGGTAATGCTACAAGTGGTGTCATCTCATTACGTGATATTTTAGCGTGGGTTGAATTTATCAATAGTAGTTTCAAAAGAATAAATGATCCGTATCTATTATTGTCTCAGGGTGCATCAATGGTCTTTATCGATGCCTTAGGTACCAACAATACAGCATACCTAGCAGAAAATGAGGACAAATTACATGATCTGAAAATTGAATCTTTAGAAGCTCTTTCCAAATTTGCGTCAAAATCGTTGGTACAATATGTAAATAATGCTGCTGATATTGATATCCATATTACATCTGATATGTTACAAGTAGGTCCATTTTCGTTGGCAAGGAATTTGGTTGGACAGAATACGCCAACATTTAACTTATCAGCACCAACAACAAAGATGAATTTATTGAGAGTTGTAAGAGCGCTTCAGGTTCACAAACCGATCTTATTAGAAGGTAGTCCAGGTGTTGGTAAAACAAGTCTTATTACTGCATTAGCCGCAATAACTGGTAACACATTAACCCGTATCAACCTATCTGAACAAACTGATTTGGTTGATCTATTCGGTTCTGATACCCCTGGTGAAAAAAGTGGTGAGTTTGTTTGGCGTGATGCCCCATTTCTAAGAGCTATGCAAAAAGGTGAATGGGTACTTCTTGATGAAATGAACCTGGCATCCCAATCGGTACTAGAAGGGTTAAACGCCTGTCTAGATCATCGTGGTGAAGCATATATTCCAGAATTAGATCGTTCTTTTACTCGCCATCCAAATTTCATTGTATTTGCCGCCCAGAATCCGCAATATCAAGGTGGTGGTAGAAAGGGTTTGCCAAAATCTTTCGTCAATCGTTTTAGTGTAGTGTATGTTGATATTTTGAAGACAGATGATTTAATTATGATTGCCAATTACTTGTACCCAAATATTAAAGAAGAAACAATTTTGGGGATGATTAATGTAATGTCCAGATTAGAACAAGAAATTACAATTGATAGAAAATGGGCGACAGAAGGGTCGCCGTGGGAATTTAATCTTAGAGATGCATTGAGATGGTTAAAACTACTAGATAGAGAATCCATATCCGGAGATAGTGATATCCATGATTTTGTAGATACAATAGTTGTCCAGAGATTCCGTACTACTAGTGATAAACAGAAGGCACGCCAATTAATTGAATCAATATTTGGTGTCACGAAGAAACAAGAAAACTTTTACAGAATTACAAGAAATTACATCCAAATGAATAACGAGGTGTCAAGGAGGAACGACATATTTAGTAACCCATCTGCTCAACATATTAATGCTCTTCAATGTAATATTCCAATTTATGAGACAGTACTACGTTGTATTAACAGAAACTGGCCTTTAATTTTAGTCGGTCCTACAAATTCTGGTAAAACTGATATTATAAGATATATGGCTGGTATAGTCGGTGCTGATTTACATGTCTTTTCTATGAACAGTGATGTCGATAGTATGGATATATTAGGTGGTTACGAACAGGTTGATTTAGTAAGAAAAATTTCTTACATCACACATGATCTAAAAATTGCTATTAGAAGACTATTATGCGTCAATTTGAGACTAGGTAACCAAAGTATTGAAGCTTCACAACTAGGATTAAAAATTCTGAAGTATATTACAAGTAGAACAGTAGTTGTTAGTATGTTTAATGAGTTTACAGAAATGTTTAAAGAGCTCCATTCATTTATTGAAAACGATGGTGATTTTGAAAATTTGAACCAAAGAATAGATATGCTATCAGAAATTATTTCAAAGGAAGTCGCTGTAAAATTCGAATGGTTTGATGGTATGCTTGTTCGTGCTGTTGAACAAGGCCATTGGTTAGTTTTGGATAACGCAAATTTATGTTCACCATCTGTATTGGATAGATTAAATTCTTTACTAGAAACAGACGGCTCTTTATTGATTAACGAATGTAGCCAAGAAAATGGAGAACCTCGTGTATTGAGACCGCATAAAAACTTCAGATTATTTATTACCATGAATCCAAAATATGGTGAATTATCAAGAGCCATGAGAAACAGAGGTATTGAAATTTTTATTGAGGATTTGAAGGATCGTGCGACATCATTTGATACAGAGCTTTTATTACAAGATTATGCACAAAATGATAGTCATGTAAACGTTGTCAAGAAGGAAGAAAACATTTCAATTGATTTAGAAACTTTATCATTGAATGATGAGATAAAACCTTTACCGCTGTTGAAATTTATTCCAACATATGCAGCTGATGTACACCCATTTGCGGTTCTAGAAGATGTAATCACAGAAGTTGGTGGAAGTATTAACACTGGTATTTTGAGTAGTATTATACCAATTGATAAATTAAACGAACTGAAAAGATGGATGGTAAATGTCCGTAATAACCACTCATTTAATTCAATCGAAATACAGGAACAGGTTGAAAAGTACATTTCATTCCTAAAAGAAAATAAAATCATTTCTAACTTAAACGATATCGAGTTAATGATGGAACTACCAATGCATAAAATATTAGATTTACCTGAAGGGAAGAAAAGTTCTCAATATATAAATCCTATTTTGAATATCGTTATTCAAAAGGTCTTATCAAACGTTTTACCAAATATCGATTCATCCGAATCGGTCTATTTATTCTCATGCTTCGAAATATTGACAAGATTAACTAATAGATTACAAATTGTTGACGAAAGATCTAAAGTTATGAAGATGGATGAATTAAACTACCTTGAACTATCAGCAGCAGTTTATAATGGCCGTCATGTTAGAAATGCACCAAGAATCCCATTATTCCAATTATTAATTAATATTATTAACTTCACTATGGAATATTTAACCTCAGAAAGATTGTATGAAAAACCAGTGAATTTCAAATATTTCAATGAGTTATTATTATTGGTTGAATCAGTGATAGAATCTGCTAATATGAAGGACGAGGCACGTATCAGGGTTTATTTAGAATTATTAGAAGATTGGGCAAGAAAAGCAGATCAAGAAGGTTTGAATGTGAATGACTTTGTTAAGATATGTTCAAACATGAAAGATAGTTTAACTTTGACTAGTGGTCAATCCATAGTTATTTTATGGGAGAATTTCAGAAAGGTTTATCCATCAACACTGGTTAGCTGGAAATTATGGAAACAATTGTTCATATTATGTGTTAAATTTGATAAGGTAAAAGCAGAACAATTCAGCGAATCTTATGAGTCTATAGGTGAACTAACAAGTATGATTTCTCTAATATCACAAGAAATATTGAATAATGATGAAAACAGCATCCAAGAACTCATCAGAAAGCTTGAAGATGGTATCGAAGGTTTAGAAAATATATCATCAAAATTCTTATTACGTAGGAAGCATTTCTTCAAAGATGACTTTGATAACCTATCAAGATTGCTTTTGAGCCAGGAAGCGAATTATAAAGATATCATTATGAAGATTGCTCCATTTACTTCCATATCAACTGAGAAATTAGTCAAATTCGATAATGATAGACACTCCTACCCGGTGATATTTGATCTATTATGGAAACCTGAAAATGGGATCTATAAGTCATTTACAGATTCCATATTTTCTTCTACATATTTTGAAAACATTGTATTGAAGAGTAACCACTTTACATCATTTGCAGGAAGTCAAATTAATCAAACTATTTTTGATGCGAATACACTATTATCATCCACTATAAAGGTATCCGATGCTATATTGAAGGATCCACTCCAAGTTTATTCTAAACTTTTGATAACATGGATAGAGCAAATCATTATGATTCACGTACCTGTCGATTTGAACATGGCTGAAAGAAGTACCTGGGAGGGTATAATTCTATCCGAATCTAGTCAACACTTCCAAGATATTTATATGAAATATATTAAACCTGCGTTAGGTTTATCTGAAGGTCAACAATCAGATCTTGGTACAGCTTGGATTCTGTTTGCCATTGCATTAATAGAAATATTTGTTCCAAACAAGCCGGTAGATCCTGCCATTAACGATTATGTTAATTATCAACTATTTTCTGAGCATAAAGAATTTAGTGCCGTAATTTTACAAAATTGGTCTATTATTCGTAAAGTGATTAGTGGTGATAAAATGCTACATGTTGAGGAATTGTGTAATGAGTTGACAGATTTAGAAGCTCCCCAAAGACCAATGGTATACCGTCCGGATGTTCCAATTGATAATCTCTTTGACGAATGGTTAAGATTTTTAGAATCCACAATTTCTGGAGAACAAGCAGAACAATTAATGAAATCAATAATTGACAATGAGAAGATATCATCGGCTAGACTTGAAATGTTCCAACAAAATACTTCAAACTTTATGGGTCGTCTGGATACAGGCTACACTTATTTCCCAGATCTAAATGAAATATTCTCTGGTTATATTATGAGCATGAAATTTGGTTTTGACGTTTTGAGAGATGCGGAAATACAAAAGAATAAAAATCATTCATTGTCTACCTTATGGTCAGTTGATCCATCTGTTATATACAACATCGAAAACACGAAGTCAAGCTTTAACGTAGCTGATTCTCTAACAAAAGGATGGTCTCTAGAAAATATCAACAATGAAAAAATAAACATTTTCTTCTTGAAATTAACCCAATTATACAAGAATGACTCGAATATTCTACCGATGATTAATAAGATTTTAGAAGGTCTGTATTACAGATGGTCATTAAGACGTGCAAGAGAAGAACAAAAGACTCAAGAAGAGGCAAGCCTCTTTAGATATGAAGATACTGATGATAACATCGAGGAAGCCATAAAGGAAATGTTCCCAGACTACGAGGATAGTACTGATAATGACGTGAAGAAACCAAACAATAAGGATGAAATCGATGAGCTATACTACGAAGTCGCAAATATGTATATGTCCATATTCAATGATCACGAACAAAATGATATTCTAAACCTAATTAATGAAGGTTCATCTATCGTTGAAATAATGGTAGGAGAAACTGCTAAACTTCAAAGTAATTCATTAAATGGAGAACAATTGACTGGTGTTATCACATCATTATACGAGAAAATTCATGCTTTTGACAATTCCAACGGGATTGAAACAATTAACTTCTACGAAGAAGCATCTGTATCAGAATCACAACGTGCAGTAGCTATCATTACAAATCTTTGGTCTCATGTTGACAAATTACTAATTCAGTGGCCTGAACATGCTACTTTAATCGAACTTCATAACATGTCAAAGGACTTCGGTGAATTACCAACGGATACACCAATGGCTAAACAATTACATAAGGTTGAACAAATATACACAGTAGTCGTTGAATGGGAAAAATATGCTGCTTCTAAGGTTTCTTTATCTGAACATATTACAAAGATTACCAATTTAATCGTGTCATGGAGGAAGATGGAACTACGTACCTGGAATGAACTTTTCAACAGTGAAGACAGGGTGATGAGTAAAAGAATCGGTAAATGGTGGTTCTTCTTATTTGAAACTATTATCATGTCAAATGCCAGTAGTAAAAATGAAAACGATAATTACATGGGATTAATAGTATCATTAAATACTTTTTTCGGTAAGAGTACTGTTGGTGAGTATAGTGATAGATTGAATTTACTTTCCGCTTTCAAGAAACACGTCGACATTCTGGGATTATCCGCCAAACTTTCGGATACACTTTCAAATATAATATCTTATTATGACCAATATAAAGAAAACATTTTAAAACAATTAGCATCTAGCAAAAAGTCTCTAGAAAAAGATATGAAAGAAATTATACTACTAGCTAGTTGGAAGGATGTAAATGTTGATGCGTTGAAACAAAGTTCTCGTCGTTCACACAATAGTCTTTTCAAGATTGTCAGAAAATACAGAGCTTTATTATCCGCGAATGTGTTGAGCTTAATTGAAAATGGTTTAACATATGTTCCAAACTTACAAATATCTCAGGCTGCCTTACCTCATATCAATACAAATGCTGTATTCAGTGATGATTCAAATGATAAAATATTAAGGAATGTCGAGAGCTGGAATAGCAGATCGAAGGTTCTGCAAAATGTGCAAGCTGTTAGTGCTAACATGGAAAAGTACATCAATATTGTTGATAAACAAAGTTTCCCTGATTTTACAGAATTTGTTAAAGATTATGGTAAAGAAGCTGACCGTTTACGTGATGAAACACCTGGTGTATACAAAAAGGAAATCAAGAAGCAGTTAGCTACATTAAAAGCTCAGAAGGCTAAACTATTCAGTGATGCATTAAAAGACTTCAGAAGAAGTGGTTTGAAGACTAATTTCAGAAAGGATATCCATGCAATCCAAGGCAGTTCATCAACAATATTGGCTAATTCTCTAGCTTTCAAGAGTGACAGTTTGAAGGATTCAGATAAATACTATTTCAGAATTATTGATATCTTACCACGTTTAAGAAACGCCGTTGCATCTCCAGCAGATGACATTCCAGTTGTAGGTGTTGAAAAGGGTATGGCTGTCGTTGAAAATTTAATGTTCTCATTAATCACTACCAGAAAATCAGTTGAAAAGGTTTCCCAAAATTTCTCGAAACTGTGTGAATCCCACAAATATTTAGAACAATATTGTTCTTCTTCAGGTTCTCTAAAACAACCATCCTTACAATTTGGTGTAAGATCTACCTTATTCTATACATCTAGATTACCAATGTTAATTGATTATTGTATTAATATGTTAGATATTATTGATAAGACTGTTAAGACTGATGAAGATAAGTTATTCCTGAACAGTAACAAATTAAAACTGATATCATTTGGGGAAAGATTAAATGACAGACTTGTGTTCGACTCCTCTATTTCTCAACTGTTATCTGAATTTAAGAACTTCATGGCTAATTTCATCAATCAAATGAATTCTAAGAAGACACAATTCACATTCTTTGTGTATGATGTTTTAATGAACTGGATCGCAAATAATAATGAGAACGTGGTTGATCATTCTGCATTATCGACTAGCGATGTTTCAATTACACAAATTGATGAATTACTACGTAAAATTTACACAAGTATAATGTTGGCATTCCAAAAGGTTATGGAAGATGATTCTAGCTCAATTACTATGGAAGATGATTTCTGGTTAAGTACTGCATCTAAGCGTATCGTCACTCTATCCAAATTGACTCACAGTGATACAATTATCAAGAATATTGAAAAGGTCCAAAATGTATTAAAGGCTCAAGATTATTCAATTGCAGATTCATCTTTGATTCGTGCAATGATTATATTTACTATGCCTGTAATCACTAACTATATGTCATTAATGAGAGTCGTATCCAAGAAAGCTAGATCATATTATGTGGATGTTAGTCATGGTACGTACATTACCTCTAACATTTTATTTAACCTGGCTAAGAATGGTTTCTGTTCTCCAGAACCACCATCTGAGGAGACTGAAGATAATAATCTACACGAAGGTACTGGTTTAGGTGACGGTGAGGGTGCCCAAAACAATTCCAACGATGTCGAACAAGACGAAGATTTGACAGAAGATGCTCAACAAGACAATAAAGATCAAAAGAATAAAGATGAAAGAGAAGATGATGAAAATGATGATGCCGTTGAGATGGAAGGTGATATGGCTGGTCAAATGGAAGAGTTATCTGATCAAGAACAAGACGAAGATGATCAAGAATTAGATGAGGAAGATGAAGAAGAATTAGACGAAGAGATCGACAATCTCGATGAAGATGATCCAAATGCTATTGATGACAAGATGTGGGATGAAAAACCAGATGACAATTCTAAAGAAAAGGATTCCGATAAGAATCTAGATAACCAAGGTAATGACAATGACGTTCAAGCTAGCGAGGAGAAAGATAACGAAACCAACGATAATCCAGAGAATGCTAATGATCAAGAAAAGAATCAAACAGATGAACAGAATGCTGATGAAACTAAGGAAGATAATGAACAACTAGAAAACAATTCTGATGCAAACTCTGATGATGAAGAAGATGAGGAAGATGTTGGTGAACAAGACGATGAAATAAAGAATGATGAAGGTCAAGAACTTGATAATAACGTTCCTGAAGTTGAAACTATGGATTTACCTGAAGATATGAATCTGGATTCCGGTGAAGAAAATGAAGAAGAATCAGATAATGAACAGAATATGGATGATCTTCCAGAAGAATCTGACGAAGAGCAGGCTGATGTTGATATGGATAACGAACAAGAAGCACAAGTGGAAGAAGTAGAAGATGAAGATGCTGCTGAAGAACAAGAACAAGAACAAGAAGAAATGGATATTGACGAAACAGCTGAGCCTGAAACAGAAGACCAGAATATTGAACAAGGTGAAACCACCGAAGAAGGTACATTATCTGAAGAAGAAGAATTAAATAACGAACAAGATATGAAAGAAGAAGATCAACAAAATCCAGATAACGAAGAAGGTACCAATAACGATATGGACGGTTTAGATGGTGCAGATGCTGTTTCAGATGACGAAGAAATTAATAATGAAGCAGCAGTAAACGAAAATTCTGGTGCTAAGGGTACAGGTTCTGACACTAAGGATTTTGAAGAACAGGAAGATATCGGTAGCTCCGGTGTTACACAAAACTCACAACAAGAACAAGAAGATCAAAACGAACCTACTGATTCTTCAAGAGAAGAAGCTAAAGAGACTTTGAAACAATTAGGTGATGCTCTAAAAGAATTCCACAGACGTAAACAAGATATTAATGAGATTAGTGAAAAGGACGAAGAAGAAAATAAAGATAATGCTAAAGCAAATGAACGTCCAGATGAATTCGAACATGTCGATGGTGCTAATACTGAAACTGATACACAAGCTTTAGGCTCTGCTACACAAGATCAACTACAAAAGATCGATGAAGATATGGCTATTGATGATGACTTACCTGAAAACGAGGATATGATCAAAGAAGGCGATGAAGAAGATGAAGATCATGATATGTTACAAGATGAAGTTGTTAAAGAAGAACAAGATAGTGACCTAGAAATGAATGAAGGTACTACAGAAAAGACGGATCTAGAAAATGAATTAGGTCAACGTATCTTTGCCAGTGCAGATAAAGAAAATCAATCAGATAACGACGACAATGAAATCTTTAACGAAGAACAATTAATAGAAAGTGAAAACTACAAAGATGAAATGGATGAATTAATCGATAATATTGATAATGAAACCAAAATTGAAAATGTCAATGATACACCAAAGAGAACAATCGAAGAATCTCGTGAATTATGGCAAAAGAGTGAAAGATCTACAAGTGATTTAGTTGCAAGATTAGGTGAACAATTAAGATTAATTTTAGAACCAACATTAGCAACCAAATTAAGAGGTGATTATAAGACAGGTAAAAGATTAAATATGAAGAGAATTATTCCATATATTGCTTCTCAATTCCGTAAGGATAAGATCTGGTTAAGAAGAACTAAACCAAGTAAGCGTGAATACCAAATTATGATTGCATTAGATAATTCTAAATCTATGAGTGAATCTAACTGTGTTAAATTAGCGTTCGACAGTTTATGTTTGGTATCTAGAACATTATCTCAACTAGAATCTGGTGGTTTATCTATTGTTAAATTCGGTGAACATTCAAAGGAAGTACATTCATTTGACCAACAGTTTAGTAATGAAACTGGTGCCAAGGTATTCCAATGGTTTGATTTCCAAGATACAAAGACAGATGTTAAAAAATTAGTCGCTGAATCATTGAAGATATTCGAACATGGTCGTGCGATTAGTCATTCTGATCAATGGCAATTAGAAATCATTATATCCGATGGTGTTTGTGAAGATCATGAAACTATTGAAAGATTAGTACGTCGTGCAAGAGATAAGAAAATTATGTTAGTCTTCGTTATTATTGATGGTATTAGTTCTAATGAATCTATTATGGATATGAGCCAAGTTAATTATATCCCAGACAAGAATGGTGTTCCGCAATTGAAGATCACAAAATACTTGGATAACTTCCCATTCGAATTCTATGTTGTTGTCCATGAAATTAGTGAATTACCAGAAATGTTATCTCTAATTTTACGTCAATATTTCACAGATTTAGCTTCTAGTTAAGTCTGCGTGAAACCGAAAACAAATATTGTATATTATTAAAAAAAAAATAAAAGTTAAATAAAAAAACAACACATGTATATTACTGTATATTATTAAATATTATAAATTTTGAAATTATGTTAGTTGTTGCTGTCATCGTCGTTGTGATGTCTCTGATTGAACCCTAACTCGAATTATTGTTATCGCCGGTCAAGCTCATCGCTGCGAGGTGGAAAAAAAATGAAAAATTTTCTGTTGCACAGTCTACTGGCAGAGAACATATTTTTTTGTATATAAGGACAGAGGTAAAGACGGCGAGTTGAAAGTTTCACAATAATTACTTCTTGTTTATGTATATAATGTAGCAACTGTTTCCATCCAATCTGATGAAAATGCAACCCAAATAAAACATCTAAGCTCTTTTCACCAGTAAGGGATTTTATATGTGGTATGATGGAACTGAATAATAAGATAATATATTATAATATGGCATTTCTGAATTGAAATTTTACCAGTTGGTATAACATGTTATATAACCTTATCCATATTCGATTCAGTTCAAAAAAGAAGATATTTATATGATGATACACAATACATTGCTCGAAGGTCTCGTATCGATGTGAGCAATACGATTTCTCAATAGACTACAACGGTATCTGATTTTTATCTTTTTTATATAATATGTTCTTGACTATAATTTGTGCAACTTGAAAATTTGTAATGATTATATACTTGATGTCGACATGTATGTATACTATTAGAGTAAGAGTCTGTCAAAATGATTACGGTTTTTATTTCTGTTAAAAATCGCTGCTGATTACGCTTCTATTCCGATGACCTCTTCGATTTTGCAAACAAGCACTAAAAGGTAAACTTTCATCTATGAGTATATATGAAGAACTTGTAACGACCAACTAAATATTTTTTAAGGACAAATTCCAAATTGATACCAACACATACATTACAAAATCTATAACAACCTAGAGCCATGTCTAAAAGAGTTAGCAATGCAGTACGGTATAAACATCCACTACCTATCCATCCATTAGATCTACCTCAATTGTTTGTTCATAATCCAGTCTCATGGGCGTATTGGCTATATAGTTACATAACAAGTTATAATGCATTAACGTGTAAGATACATGTAGATATCAGTAAACAAAATGGTTTTATTCATACCGAAGTTAGAGATCTTACTGATATGAAATATTTATGGGATAATGGATTCTTTGGTACTGGTCAATTATCTAGAAGTGAACCTACATGGTTCGATCAAATGAGTAAGAAGTTCCAAAATATAAGTAATGAAGAGAATACGGGCATTAGTTTGGAACGAGTCACTAAATTAAGAAGATTACAAAGATTAGAGTTCAAGAAACAACGTCAGATAGTAGAAGAGAAATTGTTACAACTAAGAAAAGAAGGCAACCTATCACCTGAACAAGAAGCTGAGATATTGGAACAAGAAAGAGATAAACTACGGAAATTCAAAGACGATCAAGTCGCATTGCATATAATGGATCAGGATGAAGACATTACTGAACAAGAGAAAGAAAGATTGTTATTGCAACAATCTGAAATATTAGATGAAAATGATAATTTAATAAATTTTGAATCACTGGAGTTAATGCCTGTAGAGACAATATTCCTAAGTTTTGCATTACCAGTCATTAATATATCACCTGTAGATTTCATTACAAAACATTGCCTCACTGATATATCTAAATATTCAGAAGAATTGCACACGTTATTGATCCAATATGCTGCATATCATCATTACAGATCACATGGGTGGTGTGTACGTTCTGGTATCAAATTTGGTAGTGATTATATTTTATACAAGAGAGGTCCACCATTTCAACATGCAGAATTTTGTATAATGGTACTGGATTCGAACTGTTCCAAACCTTATACCTGGTACTCTACCATCGCTAGAGTGTGTGGTACTGCAAATAAGACCCTAGTTCTCTGTTATGTAGAACGTCTTGAGAGTGAAGAACAAATCATGGAATGGGTACAAAAGGGGGAGCTAACCAAGGTATTCAGTAGTTATAAAATTGGAGAGGTCATATACAAAAGATGGGTAGCAGGCAGAAACCGTGACTAAAACATGCATCTGATCTAAAAATGATGAGTAGACGAAGCTGTCGTTTATTTTCGATTTGATATTTATTGAGAATGTTTAATTATATATATTCAAAGTTATATAAATGATTTCTTTGTATAAATGCATGCATGTGGGTGTCAGTTCAGTCTACAATAATCTATTTACCATTGTATGTATCTAGAACCCAACCGCAATCTCTCATACCTTTGATATGTGCTTTTGGACCTTCTACTGGATCATCGTAAATTTTATTTGTCTCTTGATCATGAGTAGCTGGTTTTGATATACAAACAATCTCTTCGTTAGGTAGAATACATTTTAGTTGTGATTTTGGGAATGGGCATGGACAATCGGACTTAGATAACACACACTCTAGAGTAACAGGACATAAATAGTTCTTACAGTCACTATCCAGTACCCTATCTTCATATGATTCTAATTTTGGAGGCTGCTGCTGTTGTTGTTGTTGGTTGAAGTTAAACATGAAACCTTGAACATTTAATAGCAGAAATGCTACAGCCACTATAATAATTTTAGAAAATGATCTTAAACCGGACATATTTTACTATTTTTTGTGGTTGATATTAGATTTATAGAATGAGAAGGTATTATTACCAGAAATAACCCTTAAAAGCTGTGTTCTTTATATATTCACATCCTGTCACTTGATGATCGGTTTATTAACACAGTGGCATCTCTTCGCTTCTTGTTGACATCAAGAGTGGTGAAGTTCGTCTGACATGATATTCCACGCGTTAATTTTTCAGTTTCAATAAACGCGAAATTTTGTTTGGTGATCTTTCACTTTCAGGTAAACAGATTTGAGTAATGATAACAAAGGTTAAAGGTGCCATTCTTGGATGTTTATCTTGCTGTTAAGCTAAATGTCTATATAGTATATCAGCTGCTGCGGAAGAAGAAGGTTGAGTTTGATATTAGTAGTTTGGGAAGAAGTTGTTGAGGATGTATTATAGGATCGATCAATATACCACCGCATACAATAAGATCCTCAGAGAATCTTCAAATCCATCGACATGTCAGTTAGTGATTTTTGTATCATGTTTGAATATAGATGCGTTATGTGCCACTAGGATGTTGTCCACACTGTTCAAGAAACAATTAGTTCAATTGCAGATTGTTCCTGTTTTTGGTTACTCTGAGTTAAAGGCACATTATAAGAAATTAGATGAAAATATTAATAGTATCATTCTAGTAGGTTTTGGTAGTTACATCGATATTGAAACATTTCTAGAGATAGACCCACAAGAATATGCGATGGATACATCCCATAATGATTCATTAGTTCAAAAACCTGAAAATGTGGCATACAGAAGACACATTTATGTATTGGATAGTCATAGGCCGTGGAATTTAGACAATTTATTCGGTTCTGATATCGTGCAATGTTTTGATGACGGTACAGTAGAGGATTCCTTAGGTGAACAGAAGGAAGCATATTTTAAATTGATAGAATTAGAAGCAGCCGATGAAGAAAATAAAGAAGATGGATCGGACGAAGAAGAAAGTACAGATGATGACGAAAACGACGATGAGGAAGATGAAGATGATGAGACTTTAGAAAACGGTAAGAGATTGCATCCCGACAGTATAAAATATAAGAAACAAGCTCGAAAACAAAGGAGGAAAGAAATAAGTCAATATGAAAGTGTACTTGAAGAATATTATTCTCAAGGTACTACTGTAGTTAATTCGATTTCATCACAAGTGTATTCATTGATTTCAGCCATCGGTGAAACCAACTTAACTCAATTGTGGTTAGCTATTCTTGGTGCAACTTCACTAGATACCACTTACTCATCCGTTTACAACAACCTATACCCAATTATGCAAGATGAAGTTAAAAGATTGTCACCAGGTAATAGTTTTTTTGTGTCTGCAACACGATCAAACGGTACAGGGTCGTCTTCAAAAACACCAGATACTTTATCTCTCGAAATCCAACCGGATTACTATTTATTCTTATTGAGACATTCTTCATTATATGATAGTTTCTATTATTCAAATTTTGTTAACGCAAAATTATCATTATGGAATGAAAATGGTAAGAAACGACTGCATAAAATGTTTGCAAGAATGGGTATACCATTGAGTACCGCACATGAAACATGGTTATATATGGATAATTCCATAAAAAGGGAACTAGGGAATATTTTCCATAAGAATCTGGATAGATATGGGTTACAAGATATCATTAGAGATGGTTTTGTTAGAACATTTGGGTACAGAGGATCTATAAGTGCAAGTGAATATGTAGAATCATTAGCGGCCTTATTAGAAGCTGGGTCTACTATGAATTCATCAAATCAAAATAATAATTCGAATTCTTCAGTAGGAAAGTCTAGTAGTAGCGATAACAGTAATAATGATGATGATAACGATAACGATGGTCAAAACGAAGATGATGAGCAGGATGCTGCCGCAGCCAATCGTAAAAAGGCTTTATCTTCCATGGAGAATATTAGAAAACAGTGGGTCTCCAATTTTTGGTTAAGTTGGGATGCATTAGATGAAAAGAATATTGATATTTTATCTCGAGGTATTAAACATGCCCAATTCCTTCAAAAGGCCATATTTAATACAGGTGTTACTGTTCTGGAGAAAAAAATGATTAAACATTTAAGAATTTATAGATTGTGTGTCTTACAAGATGGTCCAGATTTATCCATTTATCAAAATCCGCTAACGTTATTGAGATTAGGGAACTGGTTAATAGAATGTTGCGCTGAGGCAGAGGATAAGCAATTATTACCTATGGTATTAGCCTGTCTGGATGAAGATACCGACACATACTTAGTAGCAGGTCTTTCTCCTAGATATCCAAGAGGTTTGGATAATTTGAAGAAAAAGGAACCTATATTAAATAACTTCAGTATGGCGTTCCAACAGATCACTGCGCAAACTGGTGCAAAGGTTAAAATTGATAATTTCGAGAGTTCCATAATTGAAATAAGAAAGGATGACTTATCACCTTTCTTAGAGAGATTAACATTGAGTGGTTTGCTATGATCTGGTCCCTTGTTATTTACAACAGTACTAGGATGGGGCAAGTGGGGATAACCTGCATGCCACAAGATGCAATAAAAATTAAATAAAATAGTCATATTCACATTACACAGTCATATACGTATTTACAATAATTTAATAAATTAAACATTAATACATTTCATCTGAAGTTTGAGCATAACCCAGACTACAATAGTTGTCGGTTATGCTTTAGGCGATCGTATTTCGGATATGGGTGCTTTCTGTAAACAAAAAAAATAATAGGTATCTTAATTCTATGACGTTTACAACAGAACTAGCGAACCTCTTACAAAAGATCGACACCCAGTTTCGTTTAGAGGAACGGTACTAACTGAATACGGAAGATAGCACTATTAGTCATATGTTATGGTGAATAGGCGAAATAATATAGGATATAATTCCGTGAATGAAGGAACGGGTTCCAAACCGCAGGTGTCCAACCCATTATTTGAAATGCCACCATTCTCACCATGGAATAACAGTACAGAAAGTAATGAAATTAATGAGAGAAGCCTGTTGACACCATTAAGAAGGAATATCAACAGATCGACGAGGCCGGCTAAATACGAAGATGCCACTCGTGAACATACATCTATTACAAATAATCATGATGACACTAAAATTACATATGATGATGTACCATATGATTTCCATCCATTCTCGACAAAAAATACAATTACAGAAAGTAAGATGAAACATTTATTAGGTGCTGAGACTGCCGAACACTGTCTGATATTTCATAGAGACGGTCATCCTAACGGCTCAGAAGGTTACAGACCTGATATTATGATTAATTGTGAACCGAAAAGTACTAAAGATACGGAATTATTGCTTAATTATTCAGAAAATATTACCGATTCTTATAGAGAAATCCAAAATTCAAAGCAAAGAAGTGGGAAGAAAGCAGAACTAGGAAGCAGGAGTCGTGGCAGAATTCAAAAACCAGCTGCCAAATTGCTAGAATTGAAAGTCTTTTGGGAAAACTCAGATCTGCTAAATTATTTAGAAACTGACATGATTATTAGGCAAAATGAAATTTTATTGAAAGAATTGGAGGAATTGACTGACGTTAAGAAACAATTGAAAACAAAAAGACACAACCCGTCCTTAACTGAAAGGTGCAACAAAATTCTAAATCATAGATAATAAATTTCTGAATCATGTGAATGGTAATGACTGTTTTAACAACCTTTCGTTTATTTGTGCATGATATAAAAAAATAAGATGGAAAGGCGATAACTTAGGTAGGCATAATCCTCATCTACAGGTCATTTCAATTCTCTTATTCATCCATAGCTATTCCATTGAATATGTCCGAATAATTACATTGTTGAGTAGTTACATTTACTTTTGAGCAGTGTTAGTCCAATTTAGAGAAATGGTTACATATAGATATTAAGATAGCACATAAGATAATAATATCCTTATTATTGCTAGAATAAAAGTTCGAAACGAAGTTTTAAACAATAGCCAACTGTACTGCTATCTGCGGTGTTATGCTATAAAGCGTATTATTCTAGATCCCAGTATTCAATTTGTTTATATCGTGGTACGAATAATTATTAGACATTTTTGAAATGTATGAATACGATGATTCCAGCTATTTCCGAAATGATACAAACACAAGATACAGATTGAATTGAAATGCCATAAACTGAAAGGTTTAGAGGTTACAATTGTGTTCTGGTTAGTATATAGATTTATGTAACAAATGATAAGCGTGTATTCCTCGGATATTTTATATATGTTAACACAAGTAATACATAAATTAATATTAATGTGGTATAATATATATTCCAGAAGTTCCTTGTAATATAAACATAAGGATATATTGTTATTATATATCATCTTGATTCTATAGTTGTAACAGTGTTATCATTTTTGCCCGGTATTTAACAATTATGTGGTAAAAATTACCACATTTCCGAACGATAACCAATTATTTATTGTTCCTAATTTACAGTTTGAATGATATCCAACCTTTATACAAAACTCCCAACATGTTTAACCAATCAGTTTTGCAAATGTATTAAGATTAGGTATAATTTGTGATTCCCTTTTTAAAACGGTGTTTTAACACATTCTTAAATTACTTCGGGGACCTAAAGCTTCCCAATGTGCATAATGTCATACCCATAAGGTAAATATGTCTCGTATATGTGACACTATGTACTAAGGGACATATGTTCTGAAATTTACGGACCATATGGCATCATGAATAACTGCAGTAAGAGATGTCCATAATAGTAACACAAAACAAAAGGAAGACCTATAGTAAATTAAAATGTACTTGGTTTAAATTAAATCTCCCATAGATGTGTCCCAAAGGTAATCGAAATGGATATTAATCGTGATACTAAAGTTATTACAATAGTCAGAGACTACTAAACTAATTATATTTTTTAAATAACAAATATTACTCTATTTTGCAATTTTTATATCCTGTTATCTGCCTCTACCTGTCATATATTCTGTAATTTTGTATAACATATCAGATAGCAAATATTCAGGAAATATTAGCCCCCACAAAGAGGTATACGTTAAACGGCATGGATCACCCTAACTTCACTATAATTTGGAGATTTTTAGGTTCATTAACTGTAACAAACGCCAAAGCCTATCTATGACCTTGTGAAAATTTGTTGCCATAAGTTATAGGTTTTTAAACCCTCTCTGAATATGAATTTTAAACCGTTTAATGTCCATACATATTTTAAAACTATGCCTTTCAATTTCGCACCTGAAGTGCTATTTTTGATTCTTTTTTGTTGTATTTCATACGAAGGACCCCGGTTCAGAAAAGTCTAGAAGGTCATAAAATCTATGGCTAATCGTCGATCCATTACGTAATCAAGAAAAAGGAAAAGAAAGAAAAAGAAAATAAATAAAATAATATTGTTTGAGGACATTCTTTACAATATGTTGGTCAGATTACTGAAAGTAATCTCAGCCACAATTCCATATTTTAGACGTATAAAAGGGCAATGAATTTAGGTGAAGAATGAACGATCATTCTGCATTCCCTTTCTATTGTACCTGTATATTTTATATATAAATGATCAACTTTTATGTAAGCTATTTAAGCTTAATAATCTTCACAGTTATATTATTGAATATTTAAATTGTTGCTGTTCATTTTATATTGTAATTTCTATTAGATAAGTTTATTGACTGTATTTCGTCTTGTTTTCCTTTCTCTTAAATTATAAAAATAATAT